>JALIZF010001935.1:1515000-1582500 GCA_029948255.1 Telmatactis stephensoni
TGAATGGCAATGCATGCCACTGTGGCTACCCAACATAACTTATTCACTAGTTAGCCAGTCAGAGAGTAGTATTCAATTTTGATTCACATTCTCACATATGAAGTAATAGTGTGAACTTTCTTCAATAATTTTCATGTTTTTCAAACTATACTTGTCATAATGATAAATACAGGGTGGCTGCTTTATAGGGTTCAGCTGTAGTTGCTCAATCAAGTTACAAGAAATGTGATTTAAACAGGGCAACAAGTGCTAAATTTATACATGTTAACAATAACCACATGAAAGTGTTACTAAGTGTTACTAAAAGTTCAGTGGGATATAGGCATTAGGCTAGGCTCAATTTCCAAGGATTTTAACCGGAACCCTAAATTAATTTAGCACCAGGAAATCCAACACCAACACCAAAGCAACAACAACCTTACAGCAGCATAAAAGGAGCAACAACACAAGCAGTGGTAATGCAAGCAACAGCAACACTTGTAAGCAAATTTAGATAGCAATAAATGCCATTATGCATGCATGCATGAATTAATGCAACTTTATAGGCTTAAATGCGCTGCAAGATTGCTTATTATTAGTAAACTAATACCTTCCATGTTGACAAAAACATCGTCTTTCACCTCTCCCTGGTATTTTGCCTCACACTTGTAGTTTCCTCCATCTGATGGTGTAGTGTTGTAAATATTCTTAACTAACCACTGATCGGATGTATTGGCAACAGATAGTACAATACCATTCTTATACCAAGTAATAACAGGTGATGGCTGGATATTTGGAGTAATACTGCAGTTAAGAGAGAGTAGTTGTCCAGGTTTGCGATGCACTGATGAATCTTTTACATTTCTTTGGTCATCAGTAATTGTGACATGGATGCCATTTTTAGCAACAACTAAAAATCAATGAAATTTATTCATTTATTCAACTTCCACTGAGTACATAAAATATAAATAATAGATAAATAAATATAAACAGTTGAAATAATGAACTTAATAATGGTAAGGAGAAAACTCAGTGAGAGACAGTCACGACAGAGTATATGTTCCAGGTGAAAGCCCAATAATAATAATAGTGATAAAAAGAGGTTAATATATAAAAAGAATGAAATAAATTCCTTCACTATATTATCAAAATATATCAATACTTTATAAGAAACTCCTATAGTTTTTAGTTTTTAGATTAGTTTAGTTTTAGTTTAGTTAGGTTTTTTCATCATTTGTAAGTTATGATATGTATTTTATCATTTCAATTAAAGACTTTATTATTATTATTATAAATAGGTTCAATATTAATAATATATATCTCATTATAATTGTTCTAGTCTGGCCAATTTCACCACCTAGCTGGTACCCTTTTCAAAAATACCAAATTAAAGTAATTTAGCCTGTGTACAGCCATTTCCCACCCCTCCCCTATGGGGAAAAATGGGGAGGGAATGTCACGCTCACATTCACGGCTGTACACAGGCTAAAAGAAATTTCCAGCCAAATAATTTTAAACTTACATGTAGTTGGAACATTAATACCTCTGACAAGCAAGCACCTCTCCTATTCAATTTTAAGAGTTGATCGTTTTTATTTTCTTTTGATTTTAACCTCCTGTACAGCCACAACAAGAGCAATAATTATTATTTTTTGCTTACACAGGTGATTACAATTTTGTCTGGCCATATTTGTTTATGTGAACCCAGCCCTCTATGCCACATGGCCATTATCGTCAGCATTTAATTGTCACTCTGCTTTTGCAACGTTGATTTTTTTTAAATTGAGTCTGATGCCACTTGTGCAAGCAAAAAATGCTCCTGTATTCATATATAGCTTAATTAATCAACCACTTGGATGGGCTTTATCTGATATATAAAGTAGAACTCCAATTTAATTATTTCCTGAACCTCCAAGGATGAAAAATTGAAAATTGGTTCATGAATTTGGTGATATTGGGGGTAAATAAACTGCTAACAATAAAACAAATTCAATGCAAGGGGGGGGGGGGGGGACAATTGGTTTGTGTTATCAGGAGGTTCAAAGAACTGAGGGTTTGAGAAATCAGGATTTAATACTTCACATTGTATTAATAATACAGGTGGCATTACCAAATTTATGTTTTAATAAGAAAATTTATATCATTAAACTTGCTACATCAACCATTAGTAATTTTATTACCAAGCTTTCGGGCCTAAGGCCCATCATCAGGGTAAATGGAATCAACAGTAAAACGTTACAGAAATCCACGCACACTATGGCGTTGGCAGAAAACTGCCTGATAATTATATTTCTCTTACTATTAAATTGTAAATAGCAAAATTCTAGAACACACCCTTAGCGATAGCACGCGCTTGTTTCTTGTTATTTGTGAGCACACGAGGATAATGTTGTTTACGCCATAGTGTGCGTGGATTTCTGTAATGTTTCACTGTTGATTCCATTCACCCTGATGATGGGCCTTAGGCCCGAAAGCTTGGTAAATATAATTACTAAATAAATGGTTGATGTAGCAAGTTTAATGATATGACGAAACCAACCAACAAAGAAATATAAGAAATTTTATGTTTTAATAAGGGGTGGAGAGATTAAATAATTCAAAACTACTCTTTTCTTGGAAGTTGGTTACATGTAATTCAAATAAGGAATATTATGTTTTGGGATACTGAATATTATTATGCTGTGACACTTGTTGCATAATTACTTCTTTATATATATCTTAGACAAGTATTTGAGACAAAATTATATTTTTATTTATTAATATGGCTAGATAATTTCCTGAATTCTGATTGGCTAACGCATGGTCTGTATTTTGCCATATCAGGACCGCTGTCCTGGATGAAAAGAAAAGTTTGCATTTGACAATTGTTTTGGCGGGACTTCTCAAAGCCATATAATAAATAAGTTATTAACCTCGTTTGCTCGGTCTGTATGGGAAAATATCAGACCTCGGTCTTTTTTGTACAGACCTCGCTGCGCTCGGTCCGTACTGTCGAGACCTCGGTCTGATATTTTCCCATACAGACCTCGCGCTCGGTAATAACCCTTTACTATTTACTAAACATTTTTCTGTTTATTTGTTCAGTCAGGTTCTTTTCTCCACAAAGTATTGGTGAGTTTGCCTCGTAATGTAATAAAATTAGGATAAATTTCTAAGATATTTTCAAAATTATCTTTCAACTTTTAAAATTAGACTATCTTTCTCTTTTCTCAGTTAGTTCTTTTATATACCAAAAAATATTGATGTCGAGGAATTTATTCTCCTGAAACAAATATACGTTTTGTTTAGGTCATGTGCTTAATATAGCTATAGGGTGGGGATGTTTGCATGATTTATGCTCTTTTCTTGGAATTAAGTAATGGCTAGTTCAAGAGATGTTAGGCGATACTGAAATAAATTAAATACCATTCAACTTATTTAATCTAATATGATAAACCCAAATGTCTTTTCTCAATAAAAGCATATATTCATATTTTTTAATAGTTAAGCCAATCAAGTTTAAGTCTAAGATGACTTGAATAATTGCGATGGTCAATCACAAGCTGTTTGTGAACTAAATTCCTTGGTTAAAAATGTAAGCTTACTAGTAATAATTTATAAGTAATTGGATCTAGAAACGCCTTCAAAAACGAGTTTTACGTACAAGAGTCATGCAAGATTTCGATTGTAAAAATGTATATAATCTTATATCACAGCTCACCAAAAGCTAAGCTTAACTTGCTAATAATTATCAAAACGCTGGAAATTACAGTGGATCAAAGTATAGCTGCATGATCAAACCAGCTGTCGACAAAAGTATTAAACCCGTTTGGGACCCCCGAATAGGTTCAACGTTAGGTATCAGCTTTGGAAAAAGAATAAGCTTCAAATTTAAGCAGCCAAATATTAAGTTATGTGTTTTAAAACAACTGTTGACCTTAAGCATTACTAGTATTAATTCGTGCTCCTGATTGAAGCATAATGAATAGCATGCACGAAAAGACAAAACTGAAAATTATACAAGACAAAAGGAAGCTAAAGTGCAACAAAGATTAGCCAATGGCGGGAAACAAGACTGAACGACCATTGCTGTCAATTTCAGCTAAAATATACTTCATTGACAGTTCTAGATTTTTTAAAAACTGACAGTAATTCAACTACCTGAGCTTATTCGCTTGGATAATTATGTTTACCTGTATTAGCAGCGAGAAACAAGGTGGAAATAAGTGCTTCTATCGGCAGCATTATATAAACAACTGCGTACAATCTTGACGCTATACTGCTCCGAACAAAGGCCGCTGGAATGGCCTGCGTATTTTTAGCGACCGGAAGTGTAACTACTCAAGCGTGACCATATACCATTGTATCACTGAAGTGCCAATAATTATAAAGGAACGTTTTAATTCATTAAATACATTGATGAGAAAAGGTTTTTAGAGGTAGCCCGCATGGCTGGCCCTCGGGGAAGGGGAGGGGAGGGGAAAGAGGAAGGAAGAAAGGGAGGGAAAGGGATTCAGCGATTTGGCGTTACAGACTAAACCGGTACCTTGTAGGGCTGAGTTGGTACCTAGCTGTGAGGTAAAAATTATGTTGCCACACCCACCTGGATAACCTCAGGTACCTTTTGCCTTGTTAATAGGAAATTAACGCTCCACGAAATTAACACAAATTTCAAACAAAACAAAACAAAACAAAAACAAAAACAAAAACAAAAACAAAAACAAAAACAAAAACAAACTGACAAAGACAAGGACAAAGACAAAGACAAAAACAAAAACAAAACAAAACAAAACAAAACAAAACAAAACAAAACAAAACAAAACAAAACAAAACAAAACAAAACAAAACAAAACAAAACAAAACAAAACAAAACAAAACAAAACAAAACAAAACAAAACAAAACAAAACAAAGTAGTACTAGTAACAAAACCAAGAGACAAAACGTAAATTTCTTATCCAGATACACTGCTCAACCAAGCAAACATTGTCATTGAATTTTTATTGAGATAAATCGACAACTTTAGTTTTCATTCCAGCGATATCTTAGCATGTATGTTCATTCTGTTGAATGTTGATCCAGCCATCCACCATGGCGTACGTTGTAGCAGATCTTGCCGGATTGGCAAGAAAAATGACGTCTATAGCTAGTTATACTCTTTTAGTATATAGTCAAACGTTGTCAGGTCTAAAAACATAGAACATATAGAAGCTGAGACCGAAATGGTGCATGGGATCGGTGAATAACCGACCTCCAATGTTTCCCGAGGCGGAGCCAAGGGAAACATTAGCGGTCGAGGGACCAGTCAATAAGTGTTTTGTTATATACAAGAGAGCATAAATAAGAGAGGGAAGCTTGTTAATGGGGCGCGCGCCGTGATGATTCCCATCTGTGCTATTTTTAGTAACCGGATGCAGTTTAATTTTCGTCTTACCCTACTCCCGTGCGTCGAAAAATTGAACGAGTGGAATTTCGCGATATGAGCTTCATAAAATCACACAATCAATACCAAATTTATTCTAGATTCCACGAAAAAGCCATCTGATGTCCAATTAATAATTTACATACATTTACGAGATTTTCTCATCTAAATGAGCGAAATGTTTTGAATAAACCTAAGTGCGCGCTCGATGACGTGTAGCGCGCGCATTTCCGCTAAAATTTCTTTCTAGGGTAAGACGAAAAACTGTCAAAGAACAAAATTTAAATGCCGAGTGAGCAAACACTTAAATGTAAAGTAAAACTCTCAGTAAATCTCAAGTTTAATGTCATTTAAATGCAAACTATATATATTGTAAATTCAAAATTAAAGGTTTTTTTAAATATACCAAAACAGTTTAATGTAAATAGTAAATATGAAGTGAAATCCATTTAAATGCGAATTTTCTCTTTTTCTGAGATTATTATTACGCACGTACAGTGCAGATGAGGCCCGCGCGCGCCTCTTCCATTTTATTGCAGGAATAAACAACATCTGGTAACATTTAACAAATCTTTAATGAAATAAATTCATATACAGTACATACACTTACAAAATAATGAAATGAATAACATAATACACATTCAAAATTAAATGAAACTTGTAATTTGTTTTTCGATCGCATGCAACGCCGATATGTAATTAATATTCCACACTTAACAGATAGTTAAGTAATTTTAAACATCGAAGCGTTACATTTAACACGGTTTCGTTTTATTTCCTCCAAAGTAATGCCATGGCACTGAGGGATATTAGTGACTAAATGTCCCCACAGCCTCGGGAGGTTTAGTAAGAGTCCACTAAACCTCCCTCGCCTTCGACTGGACATTTAGTCACTAATATCCCTCAGTGCCATTACATGGTATTACTTATAAGAAGGTGCAAACAAAAACATGACGTGACCTGTGTAGCAAGTCTTTCTTTAAGGGGAAAGGGTTTAAAGGGGATTGGGTTTCCTGTGTTATCAAATGCAGGGTCCCCCGTCTTTGGTTACACAGGAAACCAAGAGAGCATAAATAAGAGAGGGAAACTTGTTAATGGGGCGCGCGCCGTGATGATTCCCATCTGTGCTATTTTTAGTAACCGGATGCAGTTTGATTTTCGTCTTATCCTACTCCCGTGCGCCATAATTTGACACTTCCGGACCCAGAGAACCGTTTAGTGCAGATTTGAGTTTTCAACAACAGCATTAAAATCAAAGTTATCTTAGTTCTGCTCTTGTCCATATTATCCACCATCATAAGTGTGTACTTTCTGATTACAAAGGAACGATTTTGATGAGAAAAAAGGCAAAAACGTCGAGCATTTTGTTGTGTTTTTGAAAGAATTTTTAGCGGAAATGCCACAGGCAGCCCAGCCACTTCTCCTGACAATGGATGTTTATTTTAATAATTTATTAAAAAGACAAAAAATGCGCGCGCTTGTTTTAATTTGCTTGGCGCGCGCGCTTGCTATGCATGGGTTTCCTGTGGTAATATCGCGCGCTTGTTGTGAATGGGTTTCCTGTGGCGATCCCGCGGGACAAAGCGTAGCTTGTGAGAATCTCACAAAGTAGCTTTGTCCCGCGGGATCACCACAGGAAACCCATTCACAACAAGTGCGCGCTCGTCCCGTGGGATATCGGGAGGATATTACCACAGGAAACCCATGCATAACAAGAGCGCGCGCGCCAAGCAAATTAAAACAAGCGCGCGCATTTTTTTGTCTTTTTAGCGTATCAATAAAATAGTAAATAAATTATTAAAATAAACATCGTCAGGAGAAGTGGCTGGGCTGCCTGTGGAAATGCGCGCGCTACTGACGCATCACACGTCATCGAGCGCGCGCTCAGGTTTATTCACAAATTTTCACTCATTTAGATGAGAAAAACTGATTTGTTCTTATAATTGTTTTTCGTGGAATCTAGAATAAATTTGGTATCGATTGTGTAATGTTATAAAGCTCAAATCGCGAAATTCCACTCGTTCAATTTTTTGGCGCACGGGCGGTCCGGTAGGGTAAGACGACAATTAAACTGCATCCGGTTACTAAAAATAGCACAGATGGGAATCATCACGGCGCGCGCCCCATTAACAAGTTTCCCTCTCTTATTTATGCTCTCTTGAGGAAACCCAACTCTCTGCATTTCCCCTTAAAGAAACGGAACAAAAAACTCATGCAAGGGAAAAAAGACCGCAAAGAAGAAGCCAAAGACAATTTTTTTTTCACCTGCGAGGGAAAAAAAGCTGCAAACAAACAAACACACACACAAACAAACAACAACAAATTCGTGCAAGCTAAAAAAAATCCCCCATACCCATCACTCCTCTATTAGTCCGTCCCTAAGTTGTTTTACATGTAATGAAGTCTTATGGTGCAGCTGTGGTCACGGACGACACTTGTGCGCTTTGACCATCGAGATGGGCTTGTTCAAAAAGTCAGCTATTTTTGCATCTGACCATATTGTTTTAGTTTTGCTGTTCGATTTCCTCAGTTCGCAAATCTGTTCTTTCTCAAGTGGTGTCAGGGCTTTAACTGGACAATTTGCGGTTAGTTTTTCCACTTGAGCCTCACTCAATTTCATAACCCTTGCAATGGTCTTCACCTTCTCCTTATCCTTGTACCGTTGACTTAAAAGAAATGATAATAAGAAATAATAAATATAAATAAATTACCTTTCCAATTTCTCAGCACCATATCCATGTATAACTTGGTTCCCAGGCCCTTTACCTTCCCCAAGCGAACCGAAGTGAAAGGGCCTGGTAACGAGGTAGTGGCTCTTCATCTGCTCGCACTGGTCTGAAAAGCTAGTCCTTCACGTCGTTCCGAGTAGAATAGACTCTAGTGAGCGTGAATCAATCCTTTTCTTGGTCTCCATGGAAACGTCTCAGCCAAAAATCACGTTCAACTCGTGTCGCGTGGACACTAGTGAAAAACGTCTGCGCATGCGTGCATATTGCGATGTTTAAGAAATGTGTGAGTTTTAGCTTGAAATGAAATGCTCATGTTCTCGATGTCACATTTATGTATAATATACATAAAATCTATTTTGTATACTTTTGTAAGACAAAAGTAGTTCGGGACTCATAGATTTTACGATAAACTTGTCTTCAAAATTCCTCCAAAGAAAGAGATATTCAGTTGGAAATGAAATAAAAAATAGAACGTGAAATAAAACGGGGAGTCACCGAGGTCACTCTCGACATATTGGGGGGGGGGGGGGAGATGTGGTGTGTTTTGGACACTTTTAATAAAAACGTCCTTGCGACATCTGGTCAAAATATAAAAATTTTGGAACCACCAAAAATATTTAAAAGGAAACAAAATGATACCATATGATGCAGAAGAACACTTAGAACTAAGTTGTTGCCGAACAATTTGCAAAGAAGCGAAAGATCAATGCGCGCAAAATAGCCTTCCAGAATACACGTTGTTGAAGGATCAGACAGAAAAAGAATACAATTACTCAAAAGTCCTAATTACAATAGAAGTGTACATTTTAATCTTTATATGAAAAGTTTATAAAATTATGAGTTTAAATAATTCATAAATGCTCCGCCCAACCCATTAGAAAAGACAGCTGACAACAATTTGTGGGATAATGGGGAATGGCAATTAGGTCTCCGTCTACAATCACAGCCGACAGCATACCGGTCAGTGCATGGCGAGGAGAGGTACACAACCCTCTCTCCAGGGGTGAAGAGCCCCTTGGCCGCTGAGAGGTGAAAATCACATTCAACCTCTACTGAGGAGGGGTGATCATCCCTTATGCTCATCCGAACTCACATCAGATAGCATTGCATGGCAAAGAGAGGTATCCTCTCTCCAGGAGGGTAAAACCCCCTGGACCGCTGAGCGGAGAAAATCACATTCTACCCCTGCTTAAGGATGAAACTCCCTACCTTAGCCTCATTGTTCCAATGGCAACTGTGAAAGGGGGTGACAATCCGATAATCCCCAGTAATATCAGTAAACCATGAGTCTATGGGGCAAGGCGTGACCAGTATGGGAGCGCCTAATCCCCATCCCTTAGTTTATCAAAACATGTTCAAAAGTAAGACTAACATATTGTCTTACATATACCAACTAGCAACCTTCGATTGTTCTTTTCCAGCTAATGCTGGGATTGATAATATTTTTACATCATGTCTAAAAGATTAATTGGACAAACGGCGGTAACAAACATTTGGTACTCAGATATACTGAATAATGCTAATGTATATATATTATTAAATATATAAATAATTCACAAAAAGGGTTTTGCATTAAATATACTACTAGCTAGGACAGAGGGAGTAAGGGTGGGTGGGAAAATAATTTGTATCAAGTTGGTTGTTTATACCAGAATGAATGAAAACTGTGGCTGTCATGCTGTAATGTGATTGGCTAGGATAAATTAGGCATGCTTAGTCATTATTACAGAAGCAACCCTTAGCTAACCCTTAAGGTAATTCCGTAGAAATAGAAAGGAGCAATCAATCAATCAATTAACTTTATTTACCCACGGTAAACGCCATCAGTGGGACTGTTTTTCAGACGTGCCGTGCACGTGAGTTTAGACGAAAAGCATAGATTTTTGATAAGATTTCGTACAGTTATTTATTAAGCCTTTTTAATTCCAAACATGAAATAAAAAAAGGGGGGGGTCACCGTGTTGGTTTTTGTGCTAGATGGCGGTAATTTTACAAATTTTTGAGGCCGTGCGTGAGCAATATTCGAAGCAACAAAATCGAACAAATTGAACTCAATATCTCACACGAAGTAACTGCTAGTATTGGAAAATTGATGAAATTGTTTCCATTATGCAATAATTAAAACTATAGGCAAGAACTCCAAAATTGATCTCGATCCAAATTTAACTGTTATAAAAGAATTGGGTCATTTGAACTTCATTTCAAACCCAAATATCACCCTAAATGCACCTCCAGTCGTGCATTTTTGGGAATATCTCAAAAACGGAACATAGATTTTTTTTGAAATTGAAATATGTGATAGATTGCCTTACTTTTGTCGATTTGATGAAATAAAAACGGTAGGTCACCGTTTTCGTTTTTGCGCTACAGCTCGCTAAAGCATGAATTTTGTCCTCAAACTCTGACAGAGGGAGGACTAGGGCGAGTTTAGACGAAAAGGTAAAAAAAAGCCGATCTCTTTCAGTGTTTCCCAAAAGCCCTGTGTCATTGTTTATAGTCCTCTTTTGACGTTTTCAGAGTTATTTGTTGTGATTTTGAGCATTTTACATTTCAAAAATTGTGTTTTTCATCAAAATGGCCGCCATATTGAAAATTTGGAATTTCTCCGTGTGCGCGAGCTCGCGCATGGTAGAATCGCGCGCGGTAGAGCGTGCGCAATGTAAAACTACGGAATTATTACTTATTAAGAGGAGATTTTTTTCAATGACGAGCAATAATGGCGAAAAGCGCCAAAAACCAGACCTTCGTGCGAGTTTTAATCCAAATTTTCGTTCTGGATTAACACTCAAATCCTTTTTCTACCGGTTAAAAACTGATGTACCAAGATAAAATACCTGTTTAAAACAGATTTTTGAATTGTACAAGACTTTTTCTTGATGTTGTGTTGGGATTAAGCTTTTTCAAGCTGAATTTAAAGAAAACATACAGCAAATGAGCAAATGAAGGCCTAAACCTCATTTTTGATCCAAATTTTCGTTTTGGATTAACACTTTGATTCAACTTTCATCGGCCAAAACTACTTATAAACAACTTAAACATTCTGACAGAAATGATTTTAATTCTGTACAACAGCTATTCTTCAACTCAGGAGTTTTTGTCGTTCACTGCTCGAACTTGAAAAAAATCCCCTCTTAATTATTAAGCTCCATTCAGTGTCCTAGCAGCATATCAAACTTCCGGATTAACAGTTATTGTTTACCCTGGACAACAAGGCCATGGCCACTTTGTCCTAATTGATAATTAATACCCATTAACAAATAACCATCGATCAACTCTTAAGGTGACTGGTTACTATTGGAAAAAATAATGAAAAATCGTTTAAACCACAATTTTCTGGAGCGAAATTTAATGCTGATCCCAAAAAAGAAAAGAAAAAAGGGGTGTCCCGCGCTCGTTTTCGAGATGATCAGCATTGAATGAATTCCTATCTCCGAATTTTTGAGGCGAAAATCGCTCAACCGGAAGTGAATAGAAAAGAAATATACAATTCACGAAATAACAGTTCTACAACTACTTCAATTGCACAAATATTAGATTATGTCGTATTCTTTGTAATGGTATGGATAATGTTGATGTAACAGCGAAAAAATACCTTCCTTTTACATATTTTGTTCGTCACGTCTCAAAAATTATCGTAAGTTCGAACAAATTTCCCTACAAAAATCCAATTTTTCATAGGCTAGAATAATGAACTTGTTTTAATTAAGCGAATAAAAAGTATATGGTCCCGTGCAGAATTAGCTTGTTTCATGCCCATGAAGTTGCTAAAAAGGCCAAAAAATGCCTTCCGGAAGTGCCGCCATCTTGAAAATGACGTGCAGCGCGAGCTGTATTCAAATTTTGTTGACGAAAACAAGAGCGCGCTCACTGTTTTTTCCTAAAAAGAAAACATTTTTGCTTATTTTTCTAATCATTTTGCTTGTTAAAATCATTGAGAACTATTTTAAAACGAAATTTTGTCAACAAACTTTAGTTTCCCAGCGTTAGTGGCCATTCGCTAGAATCTCCGCGCGCTATGACATCCTGCGCGCGAATGTACGCAGTAGGCTAAAATTTCTATGGTATAGCCAGTCACCTTAAAGACCTGGAGAAGTACAAAGAGTAAAACTCTTCGTAAACGAACACCAAAACTCCGCTATTTTAGCGTTCTTCTTGTCGGCTTTTTCGACCGATAAATATTCGCTAAATTATAAAGTTTGAGCTTTAATTTGCTCCTACTTCACACAGTGTACAATACTTTTTGGTGAAAACAATTGCAGAATTTGGTCGATAAAATGTTATTTTTCTTCGTTAAATGTAGAATTACCGAACTACCTTTTAAGGTAAAAGTTTTGACATTTTGTGAAAACCATTGTTGAAGGCAGGCGTAAAAGCGAAATATGCATAAGTTTACAAAAGCACGAAGACTAGCTACGAGCATGCGCAGACGTTTTTCACTAGTGTCTTTCGCGTGACGAACTCAACTCGGAAAGAAATCGTCAATATAAACGCACTGTAAGAAAACTGTATACATACCGACAAGCCTTTTCTTTCTTATCAGCACTGTTGAGGATGCAATCAGTTGATACCTTTAACTTTTTTGCTGTCAGTAGCCATTGCGCTTCCATGTTAGCGAAACTGAAATACGGCACTCCAACCGAATTTTTGCATGTGTCGTCGTTCAGTTTTAATCCAGAGTTAAAACGTTTTGTAGCTTCGACATACAACTCTTTAAGTGACTTGGTTCCAATTTTGCAATTATCTGCACAGTAGTCGATAATCTGAAACTTGTGTGTATAGCAGCTATATAAGAACTTGATTCTGCTTAAGCCGTCGGCAAGGTCTGTGGCAAGTTTTAAGGTTTGTTTAATATCTGCGTCTCTGATACCTATAATAATAATAATAATAATAATAATAATAATAATAATAATAATAATAATAATAATAATAATAATAATAATAATAATAATAATAATAATAATAATAATAATAATAATAATCCAAATATATTTTGAAACATAGATATATAATGGAAACTTAATTACCTTTTTGCCTAACTACAATTGCAAATCTCGCTACATGTAGGTAATTTACAATTGGCTACTTGAATCGTATACAGATAATATCATACATAAGAACATAACACATGAATAAAACTGTTTGACAACTAGAACTTCATCAGATCTGGATCAGACCAAGGTTTGTTTCTACAGCAGAAAATCTGATTGCTATCTTTGTGATAGTTTTGATTATATATTTCTGTTGTTTGCTGTCATAACTTAACTCTTCTAACATTGTTAAGAAACTGTCAGAGTTTTTAGTAGGCGATAATAATAATAATAATAATAATAATAATAATAATAATAATAATAATAATAATAACAATAATTTTTTTAGTAATAATTCTTTATTCATCTTCATAAAACAATTGTAAACATAATAATCTCAAGTCTATTAAAAAATACTACATATTGGATCATTTGCCATGTTTTGAAAAAATATATATATAACAATTATAATAAAACAATAATAATAATAATAAATAATAAAATACTACTACTACTACTACTACTACTAATGATTATGATGATGATGATGATGATGATAATAATAATATGACGATGATAATAATAATAATAATAATAATAATAATAATAATAAAATGAAATGTTAAAAAAATGAAATAAAATGTTAACATGCAGCAGAAATTGTTCCTTGATTCTCGAGTGTCGAATTTTTAATTTTTAATTTAGAAATGTTAGGTTTATTTTTCTTTACGAACTTATTTTCTTTGTAATGGAAACTTTATTACGTTTTTGCCTAGAAACTACAATTATGAATCTCACTACATGTAGGTAATTCACAGTTGGCTACTTGAATCATAAACTTAATACTAATAGGAAATTAACGCTACAATTTGACAACAACAACAACAACAAAATCCTTGAGATTACGATCTCAGTATCTTATCAAGTCTGGATTTTCCTATTCTTTGTTCCTGCAGCAATAGATATAGTAGGTTGATCGTATTGCACATTTATCTAGTTCAGAAACTGTTGCCTAGACATTGTCCGCAAAGTTTCAAAAAATTGTAAATGAAAAGTTATCGATAAAACCGACCATAATAATAATCATCATAATAATTATTATTTAGTGGTTATTTGATGGTTTTCTATGGAACACGGGTGAATATTTCACGAGAAATTTATGTTATTAGTATAGGAAATAATATGGTTACGAGTGCAATTTAGAATAAATTTGCACGAGTGAGTTTTCAAAGAGTTCAAAATTGCACGAGCCCGTAGGGCGAGTGCAATTTGTGCTCTTTGAAAACTCACGAGTCAAATTTATTCTAAATTGCACGAGTAAACCATATTATTTCCTTTTAATAATATACATGCAAAAATTCAAGCAAAATTTTCAAGTTTTCTGTAGCTTTTCAGTTGAAAAATCAGGTTAGCGCGCGCTCAGTGTTCGAAAGTGACCTGACGATGTCGTCACCAAGCGCGCGCTCAAGGAAAAAATTCAAAACTTTTCACCCGAAACTTGGGCACTTTTTGACATTTTTCTTGCATATTTTCGACAATTTTGGATACAAATCCCGCTAAAAATGTTTTATAAATTGTTTCTTTGATGAATAAAAAGAAGAATTTGAAGTTTTAGTGCATTTTGAATGTTTTCTGCTGAAAGAAATTTGCACTAAATTTCCTTTTTTTGGCACTAAATTTCCTTTTTTCTGAACTAAATTTCCTCGAAACAGCACTGCTCTTAGCCAATCAGCATCGAGAAATTTTTGCATGTATATTATTAGTATACAAAATAACATAAATTTCGAGTGAAATGTTCACCAGTATTCCATAAAAAAACATCAAATAACCATATTATCCTATAACTATTACACATTTTAGTCAAAAATTACGCTTTTCTAAAGAGATCGTGAAGCCAACATTTTTATTGGAAAAATCCTCTGTCAAACATTTTCGTGCGTTTGGTTTTTTCCCCAACCCATCTCAGTTAGCGAAGCCGTTTTATTTTTTCTCTTTGCTTGACTGAGCACTTCTCGATGAGCTTTGGGTAGTTTTTACCTCTCAAATATCGGCCAGTGGAGTTTCTGTAAGACGTTAGAGTATTTGGTTTGCGAATTTCCAGTAGAAATGTTCAAGCGTTCTGGTTCAGTTGGACTCTCTTTGCAGTACGGAGCTTGTGAAATAAAGTCCAAAACCTTCTTAGTGTCCACCTCAGTCTTCTTTTGTGTTCTTGGATTCTTTTGTGCCTCTATAATGATCAATATTTTCTTCTGAGAGAGAAGAAATCGCATTTGAAGTAGTTGAACTCGATCGAAACTCGACGATGCAAACGCGCCGGCGGTTTCCCGCTCGTTTCTCAGCTAATTATATATTCAAAAAATATTGAATTTCATTGGCTAAATTCAAATTTTGAGCAATCTGATTGGCTAATACATTTTATGAAATACCGCTCTGTATTCATAGCAAATCCATGAAATACCGCTCTGTATTCATAGAAAATGCTTAGCTCTGATTGGCTAATGTGTAATAGTTATAGGATAATCATAATTATTATCGCGTACTTTCAAAACATGCTATCGCCTACTTTTTACTTTTTTCACGTGATAACGCATGCGTATATATCACATGATAAAAGTAAAAAGTACGCGATTGCATGTTTTAAAGACGCAGTTGCCCGCTTTTAAAACAAGCGATTCTAAAAGGAGGATGTCCCTTATGAGCCACCGTAATAATAGGATCTAGAATACGCATAAAACTAACGTCTGTATACTTTTCCTCAAATTGGGTGGAGGATGGAATCAAAATAATAGATAAATTAGTTATACCTGTAATGAAGGCGTCCATGGCTGCCGCTGCTTTCTTCAGATTTGCACTTTGCTGACCTGCTGCCTTGGCCAGTTTTCGTACATTTTCAAGTTCTTTGAGAAAGGATGCACCTGTGAGTTGGGTTTTGATATACTGGAATCCCTGAAAAGGCAACAAGGCACGAATAGTGGCTATATGATTTAAATGCACCTACCAATAACATTGTAAGGCAGCGGCCAACTTTTGATTTAAATGGATAAATATTTACCCCGGGGTAAATAAGCCCCCTTCTACAGGGTCAATTTTGAATAATACTCCTGAACTGCTAACTAAAGGCTGCATAGCTTCCGGACCCTTCTTTTGCGTATCTCCCGCACGTATCCGCACGCGCATTTTATTACGTACGACAAAGCGGCAAAACGACTGCGCATGCACGAGTTTTTGCGGGCTTACCGCGTCTTGATCACAGGAATCCGGCCCAATTAAGGAATATTTCAGTTCAGAATTGTTATCTTTACATCTTTCCATATCATATCTTTGAGCCAGGAGGGAGGGGAGAACGTCTCTAAGGTAAACCCTGGGACAGTGATCTTTGCGGTTTGACGTCTCGGGTGCGAATGCAAAGCTCCAAGATGTCGGCATGAAGGAGAATGTAATTTACATGTTTTCTGGCTGTTTTAACACCCAAAACGTTAAAATATTACTCTAAAAACGTTTTGAAAAGCAAGAGACCACGTCAATTTTTTTCAATTTTTTAAATTCTTTGTGCAAATTAAATCGGAGCGCAGCTGTACGAGGTGCAATATCAGAAAGGTATGCATTGGCTGAGCATGTTCATAAAACAGGACATTCGATCAAGTGGAAAGAAACGAAAATTGTGGAAACTCTGGAAAGGTTTTACCGTGAGTATCTGGGAACTAGCAATTATGTCAGTGATTGAAAGCGTATAAAAACCAAGTTTTGAATGGAGAACATAACTGACAATCTATCGACATGCAAAGAAGTTGTTGCTCTACGTTTTGGGAGTCTAATGTGACACAACTCTTTCAAATTCTTTAGACTATGGACTACTTTGGCTTCGTACTTTTCGGACAAACTCATCTAAAACTGATTGCAGTTATTGATCCCCAATTTTTTGTACTGTTTCATTATCTTAACCCAATTCAAGGGACCAGAATTCTAGCGACTCCTATTTTATTTTCTTAATGTGAGACTGGTATGTAGGTTTTTACCTTTTTATTAAGAAGTTTGATGTAGGCAGTGAGTCGTCTTTGTGACTTCTTTGTATCTACTTTCGCTTTTCTTGCCCTGGCTAACATAATGTTGGCATTGTTGAGATTCTCTTTGCATTTCCCAAATTTCGCTATTATATTTGCAATATCCATATCTGTTGAAATATGTTTATAAAATCAAAGTTAAAGAAAATCAAACGATGATTTTTGGAGGCCGTTTATACATACTAGTAGGCTGACCAAAATTTTCAGATTGCAAGCCGACAAATGGTAGATCCAAGCGTATTTTGATGACGTCACGGATCTACCAAAATTTTCAGATTGCAAGCCGACAAATGGCCTAGGCCACCTTATGTATGTATGTATGTAAATATAAATATATAACAGTTTTCGATACCCTCACCCTACTTTGCAAACTCTACGGATATGGACCACGGGATAGAGTATAGTTTTCCAGCTCCCAGGTCTTGAGTAAGGTATCTTGTTTTGTTTATCCGTGGGATGGGACATGGTTTCCGCAGTATCGCCACTTTAATTAAGTTAATATTTATTTCTTAAACTGAGCGATTTCTTTCTTGTCACACCGACTTTATTTTATAAGAAGTCAAGAGGAGCAAACTTAATGATCACTTGTCATTTGTTTCAAGTAATTTTAAACTGAAATTTAAGTCCTTGATAGCCTTATTAATGAGTTACTTACATAACGATACACCGCTAGTAATGATTCCGACTCCACTAAGAACATGCGAAAATGATTGTGCACTGAATCTTTTCTTTTGTCTTGATATATACGTTTCTCTGATGTGAGCGTTCATGCCAACTTTGTTCACTCCTAATACCTTTGATGCTTTGGTGTGGCGAGCGGTGGCGAGCTCTTTATACACGACATTATCCGCAAATGTGTGGATGTTCTAAAAAGGAAAGAAAGAAAATTGAATTCGGCGCATGTGAGATGCGACGTTTGAACTAGGCCTAAGGTCTAGTTCAAACGTCGCATCCCACATGTGCCGAATTTAATGCAAATTAGTCAAATCTTTTGTTTCTATTCATTATCATCTCATTTGCATTGAATTCAGCACATGTGAGATGCGACGTTTGAGCTAGGCCTAACTAACTAAGGCCTAGTTCAAACGTCGCATCTCACATGTGCTGAATTCAACACAAAAGATTTGACTAATTTGCATTGAGTTTGGCACATGTGAGATGCGACGTTTGAACTAGGCCTTAGGCCTATAATTTGCGCGTCAGCATGTCATATATACAAATTGCGTAGACTAAAATGCTGCATCCGTTATTACCAATTGCGTAGGTTATTACAAAATGCGTCCATATTACAAAATGACGCATGCAGAACATACGTGGCTGAGAACTCTTGGCCTTTGAACTCGTGGTCTTTGTTACGCGACAAAATTCAAAGACATATTTTGAAAAAATTCGAAGAGGTTTTGTTGATGAATAATTATTAACAACTAAATTAAACGGCATGTCTGTGATACGCATTACAAGCCCGCGCTGGTTTGAAAAGCTTGTCATTACCGGGGAGTCATATGCTTCTCAGGTGTTGCACGTACGACCCAAGTTTGATCTTGATCAACCTTGATCTTACGAAACCTTTTGGTTTGGCCTGTACATGTACCGTGACGTATATGAGTCCTTACCCCCTGAACTTTATTAAGCTAATCGTACACTTAAACTGTGCGCTAAAACCCTTCAGTCTCTTCAGTTAAACCGATGTACCAGTTGACCTTTCAATGACCAGACGCTTTCTTGTAAATTGTATTTCAATCGTCCAAAAACTGATTTTTGAATCATCCAGCTTCAATTCAAATATTTCAAGTTTTTTCATCTTCATTAAGGGGCAACGCCTCTAAACATTTTCTAGTTAATATCGGATAATTTTGACAGCTTCTCATTTAATTTGATTCTCTAACAAACACCTATAAAAAGGGATGCATTGTAAAATTAAGACCGAAGTAGAAGTTAAGTAGAGTTCAACTGTGTTGTGATATTTGGAGTAAAAGACCTAGCCAAGAAAAAGTCTCTACTGAGCGGCTCCCTAACATTTTTGTCGAGCAGCGAAGGCATTATGTGAACTGACCTCAAGTTTTGACATTTTGTGAAAACCATTGTTGAATGCAAGCGTAAAAGTGCAATTTGCATAAGTTTACAAAAGTACGAAGACGTGACTACCAGCATAAGCAGACGTTTTTCACTAGTGTCTATGGCACTATATGTACGCATCAACACGAGAATTTTAAGGCGCTGTTACACTGTGCAATTTTCCCCAGCAACTTGCAATATTTTTGGCCAAGGCAAGCTGGGAGCGAGATTCAAGATGGCTCCTCAGAATGAAATGAAAAATTGCGCATCAGCTCGTAGAAAACGTGCCTCAAAAATCGCGAGGAAAGTTGCTGGAGGGGTGATACACTGTGCAATGGCATTGCAAGCTGCTGCAATGCGTTGCGAAAAGTAGACCTGTCTTCCGCAACGCTACCCGCAACAAAAAAATTGCGAGGCAACCCGTTACACTGTGCAATCCTTCAGCAACTTGTTTCGCAACGCCGTTGCGAGACAAGTTGCTGAGAAAATTGCACAGTGTAACAGCGCCTTTAAGAATACCTCAATATTCACAAAAAGGTGATAAAAGAACAATGAGATCCTAGTGGCCAGATTATGGACTTCATGTTAACATTCTTGAGAATATACAATACCAACAACATGCGTATTACCTTGGTTAGTCTTCTTTGTGCATAACGCCTCCACGCTAATGTGCCCGCCGCTTGCAATCCAAGAAATGCAATACCGGCAACTCCTAACAGACTACCTTTTACGGTATCAAAATAAGATTCGTACATGAAATCGAGTTGTTGAAATGTCAATCCACGATAGCTGTCATTTGTGGCTTTTAATTGAGCCTAAAAAGGAACAATATGAAATGAGAGCGATACGATTGTATGTTCCATGACAGAGCCGAGGTTTCCGTGCGATGTCGTGTCGTGTCGTGCCGTGCCGTGTCGTTTCGTGTGGGGTCATATCGTGCCGTGTCTCGGTTTTGTTTTGTTAGCGTTGATGTCTTTGCAATCAAAAACAAAAAAAAAGCAAAAACAAAAACAAAAACAACAAATGTTGTAAGGGTCTAATTTCATCAAACATGTCTGATAGTTATCTAAGAGAGCTCATTGTTCTTGAGGCTCACGCAATCGTCTTGCATGGAAGTGTGAGAAATACGCTAACTCAAATCAGACAGAAGTATTGGATACCCCAAGGAAGACAGCGAGTCAAACAAATACTGTCCAAATGCGTGATTTGTAGAAAACAAGAGGGTCGCCCCTATCACTCAGTTATCACTCCGCCTCTGCCAGAAACTCGCGTCCTGGAAGTTCGTCCATTTCAAGTAACAGGAATACATTTTGGGCTTCCTGAGGCTTTTGCATAATTAATGGGGTATTTTTCAGTTTTTGGATATTTTAGGCTTCCTGTGCTTTTGTCCGGGACGTTGGCAAGAGATCAGCACAAAAATGAAAGTCTACGTAAGTCTGTTCGTCTGTGCTTCCGTGAGGGCTCTACATCTTGAAGTAGTGGAAGACCTCTCTGCAGTGGCATTCATACGAGCCTTCAAAAGATTTCAGTATCAGTAGACGTGGAATTCCTGAGATCATAATCTTGGACAATGCGAAAAATTTCAAATCCAGCTCTAAGGAGATTACCAATCGTTCACTGGACTCAAGCTAGTCTCCTTTAATAACGGCTGCGAAGGAGACTAGACTCAAGCACGCCCCACGAGTTTCTTGCCAGAAAAAGAGTCACATGGCAATTCATCGCTGAGAGAGCTCCGTGGTGGGGAGCTTCTATGAAAGACTTGTGGGACTTATGAAAAGATGCCTAAAGAAGAGCATTGGTAAGTCGTCCTTGAATATATTCGAGCTCAACACAATCATCGCCGAAGTGGAAGCCGTTCTTAACAGCCGACCACTAACCTACATGTACTCAGACATCAAGGATGGAGCCCCCCTCACACCATCACATTTCCTTTGCGGCCAGCGTCTGCTCAACTACCCAGAAGAGATCCAAGGGGATCTGCACGACACCGACTATATACCTCCAGGCCACGAAACTACGAGAACATTGAAAAGGCGCGCGAGATATCACGACACGTTGATAAGATCCTTCTGGGCATGCTGGCGCAAAGAATATCTAACAAGCCTCAGAGAGTTTCATAAGCCCAAAGGGCTCATGAGTCCACCAGAAATGAAAGCTGGAGATGTGGTGCTAGTGCACGATAAACTTCCTAGAAACCAATGGAAAATTTCAGTTGTGAAAGATCTTCTCCCTGGAAAAGATGCCGGACGAGTCAGGGCCACCACTCTTTGCATGAGCAATGGAAATGAGCTTGTGCGCCCAATTGAGAGACTATACCCCCTGGAAATGTCTGAGAATCTTGAAAAACAGTCTACGAACAACAAGGACCAGCCAGCTGAAGTCAACAAAAGACCTAAGAGAATCGATGCGCAGAGAGCTTAAGAAAGAATAAAGCAGCAAGCTAAAGATGAAGTCACTAAAGATACAAAAAACTAAATTGGACTAGACTGAATATCTAAACTGGACATGAACCCTTTAAGATAGAACTGTAATATTAAACTATTACTGAAACTGACTGAAGTCTGAACACTGTTTGATCTATGCTCGGGCAGTTTGGCCGCCCGGGAGAGTGTTGTGAATGGCGGGTTTCCTGTGTAATTTAAGCGCGATCTATGTAATCTGTCATGTAATTGACTAATTAGAACTGTGGCGTAGTTGCGAGTGCGCGCGGCTTCCACACATTAAACCATCAGTCTTGGAAACCCCAAACAAGTCTGCTGCCAAGTCTGCTGGTGGGGCAGAACAGGCAGCAGACTTGTTTGGGGTTTCCAAGACTGATGTTTAATGTGAACTGATTGATGTTGATTGCACTCTAATTGATACTAATTGCATTCTCTCATTGATGACATCATAATTAGTCTAGCTCTCCACACATGCAGGGAACCCAATATATTTACAACAATGTCAAAGACGTACCTTAATTTCATTCCATTTAGTGTTAAATTCTGTGACAAGTCGGAGTTGATGCAAAAACCTCTCTTGAGCGCCAGTAATTCGTTTCATATCCAACCATACTTCACCTATTCTGCTGTTCGTTTGCGTGATATCTTCAAGAAGATTTTTAGCTAAAGAGATAAAAGTAATAATTGAGCTTGAATGACCTCATCAAGAGAAACGATGCATTACAATTCCAGGGCGCCCCATCCCTCCATCAATGCTCCGTACTACGGATATTTAAAGCCACACTGAACTTCAAGGTTCGGAGCAAGGGTGCGAGCGCACGATACCCCGACGGCTGAAATCTCCTAGAGAAGGTTTAGAGGGAAGTTGGAAAAAGGATGTGCCGTGATTGCACGACGACGAGAGACGAACCGTGAGCCTTTCGCTTCAAGGCAGCGCACCAGTTAGCCTGAGAGATAGCCGTCTTTTCGCTTGCCCCGGAGTTGCTCCGCTAAATACAGGCTTCCCATTCCCATTGGGCTGCCTGTGGTGATGATCTCAACGGCCTTCAATATGTGTTTACTAAATTTTTCTCTTCTGAATAGGCGATATGCACCAACAGGTCACGTGACCCTACCTCCCCTAAATCAAAAAGCACCGTAAAAATGAACTCCAGAAATGGAAAGAGCGTCTCAATATTAGTAAAATTGCAAAGTTTCAGCTCATAAGATGTAATACAGGCAAATGACAGCAAATATAATTAAGATGAGATATTTTCTTAAGATTCGTTGGAAAAAACGCGTTGGATGGCAAAATCGATTTCCCGAAGGAATCTTCAGAAAATATCGATCTCATCTAAATTTGCTGTCATTTTATTTCATTCATCTTACAAACTGAAACTTTGCTTTTTAATATAATATCTAACTAATATTGAGGAGCTCTTTCTATTTTTGGAGTTCATTTTGACGGTGCTGCTTGATTTATGGGAGAGTAGCAGGGTCACGTGATCTGTTAGTGCATATCACCTATTGAAGATATTTGCTGTTGAAATTGCATAAATGGCAAATAGATGAAATTTAATAGTTACTGAACACTTGTGGCGTGGTTATTTTCCATTTTGAGCTCGTTTTAGTGGGTTTTGGGAGCGTTACATTTTGACTATCAGCGACGTCTGAGCAATAGAGACAAAAATTATTGACCAGGGTGTGATGGATAACTAACAGCAAACTTAATCATAAAACGGGCCCTTTAGCCTCCCACGCAGGCGTTTTTAGTCTCGATCCAGTAAATTTCCCTCGCCTTGTGGATTACTGGATCGAGACTAAAACTGAACGCCTGCGTAGGAGACAATTAAGGAGCCATTCTGCTCCGTTTCTTCAATTTTCTAACAACAACAACAAAACCTTTACTAGACTTTTCCAATCAATTGTAAACAGAATTTGCCAATAAAATACTCATAATATGAAGAAATATTCACGATCGTTGGAGTCACTGAAATACGAGTTTTCGCGGCCTAATCTACTCAAACCTTTCTTATCCAATCAGAATCACCATGGATCTGGGTAGCGTTACGTCATCAGTACGGAATTTTTGACATTTACGTTTTGTATTTAAACTTAAGTCTTTTCAACACTTCGTTAGCTAGATTAAACTAAACGACCGAATCACGTAGATAAACTATGGAAAAGCGGCTTGTACATCTGTACTACAATTCAGTGACAATGTCCAACAATGTTCAACTTTTTGGTCAGAACCTAAACATGAAGTACTCTACGTGACTGGCTAGAGGCCAATCGGTGAATTGGAGTTTGATCTACGTACCGGTAAGAGCTCCAAAATCGAATTTCTTAAACGCAGAAATCAGATAATTCTGAATTAATCTTATATCGCTTTGTGTATCGCATAACTTCTTATAGCCTGATTTGCAACAGCCAGCAAGCTTGAACCATGCCTCAAATCCAATATTTGCAACTGAGGCGCCAGCTGATGCACCCAAAGCCACTGCCGCAGCCTTTGCCAATAACGTGCCCCATCCTCCTATAGAAATAGAAAAAAGTAACTGTTAGCAGAGATTTTCACGTAAAGATCGAAAGACACCTCTTGCTTCAGTCAAATGCAAGTAGTCCAAGTGGAGGATTTGTTTGCTTTAAGGACGTTTGCGGCCAAATGAAGTTACTCCTAGATTTCCTTGCCCTTTTTTCTTGACTCATAATCGTGTTCAAAAGATAAAATAAAAATGGGGTCACCGTATTTGACAGTATTTGCTTGTTCGCTATTACACCCGGAAAATATGCAAGAATATGTGATTCTAAAAAATCATAAGCAAATCATATAGCATGAATCAAATATATCAGGAAATTGGTGAAAACAAACCAACTGCACTATAGCAGATGAGCTGAGAATATGAATAGTTGTATTCTTGACCTTTCTGAGTCTTTCCGCGAAACGCAACTAAATAAACTCCAAGCGGATGACGCGCATTTTGACACTCATAGTTTCAATCTCAAATATTGTAAATTCTCTCCAAGAGTAAACCAAAAGTTATTCCTTCCTCGTTTGCTGAAAAATGACTTTATTTCTTTTCGGTGTCATGCAGAATATTTGAGATCACGAACGTGCTCTATTGACCATATATAGCATGGGCTACCTGTGTTTTAAGTCAACTTACGTTTCTCTGGTTGTACAAAAGTCGTATCACTTTCATTACTGGCCGACGGATCCAATCGATCTGTAAAATGCAAGGAATCTATAACTACACTAAAACCTCGTTAACTCGAACCCGATTGACCCACAACCCAACCCCATTTGCCGTGGGTCATTTCTTTCAGTGTCGGTAGAAGTTCGAGTTAGCGAGGTTAAGAAAGGAAAGAGGGAAGAAAGAGAGAAATCAAAAAGAAAGGAGAAAGGGAAAGAAAGAAGAAAGAGAGAAGGAGAGAGAGAAGAAAGAAACAAATTAAGATATAAATAAACAAACAAACAAACAAACAAAGAACAAGAACAAGAACAAGAACAAGAACAAGAACAAGAACAAGAACAAGAACAAGAACAAGAACAAGAACAAGAACAAGAACAAGAACAAGAACAAGAACAAGAACAAGAACAAGAACAACAACAACAACAACAACAACAACAACAACAAGAACAACAACAACAACAAGGGATCGGGTATTGTTCGAGTTACGCGCTTCGAGTTGCGCGCTTTTCGAGTTACGCGCTGTGCCACACCCATTTTTGCCTATGCCACACACAGTGAGTAACTCAATGCCTTTAGGAAAGGTTAGTGACTTCGAGTTACGCAGTGAGCGAACAACTCGAACTAAAACATATCGTCTTAAATTTTCGAGTTACGTAAATAAGACGTCTGTGTTAAATTAATTATTAGACTAGAATCAACATTTTAAAACTGAACACATTCTGATTTAATCGTTTTCTTATTTTTAACAAAATCTCCATAGAACAGTTGTAGTAATAATGTTATTTTTAACGTTAGAACCAACATACAAATATGTCCAAACAAATGACTGAAAAAACGTAAATAGAACAGTTTTTGAAACGCCACTGACCTCCTTTAGTACTAGCAGAAGCCGGGCATTGCCCTTGCAGTGAACGGAGAAGAACAAAATCTTCCGCTGTTAAGCTATTTCTGGCAGAAGATTTGATTACAGGGGGTGGACACGTCAGATTGCTGCCGATGGGCTTCGATTCTTTCTTAAACAATTCAAATTTGCACAAAAGTAAAATGTGCGGTCCACTGCGAAGTTCTGATTTCTGGGAATGTACAGCCCATTAACGTAGACGTAAATTTTGCCGAATGGCATTCGTAGACGTAGTCCATTTCCAGGTTCTGTGCACCCTCCCAGCAAAACTGCTGATTACGGCCCAGGATGCTTTCTATAACAGGAAAAAACTACTTTGCCATGGATTCATGTCTTTTACTACCTTGATAACATTTGTTTTTCTTGGGTACAAAAGAATCTATATCTTGATGTTAAAGCTACGTTTCAGTAGTTTTTCGTTACACGATGGTTATGAATAAATAACATGTTGATATTCTTAAATTTCAAAATTACTTTAAGTCTAATTAGTTTCCTATAAACCTGATAATTCAACATAAACGTCTTATTTACGTAACTTGACACTTTAAGACGATATGGTTTAGTTCGAGTTGTGCGCTCATCGCGTAACTCGAAGTCACTAACATTCCCAAAGACATCGAGTTACGCGCTGTGTGTGGCACAGGCAAAAAATGGGTATAGCACAGCGCGTAACTCGAAAAGCGCGTAACTCGAAGCGCGTAACTCGAAGTTTACCCGCCCTCCAACAACAACAACAACAACAACAACAACATCAACAACAAGAACAACAAAAACAACAACAAAACCTACCTAATTCGTCCAGTAAGTAATCGCCGTTGAAATGCTCAGGGTGCCGTTGTGGATCAAGATGCAAAGTGGTTGGCGGTCCTTTCAGAGGGTCAACAGAATCAAAGCTGCTGTCATATTGGTGGTGTGATGCCGGTCGAAAATTGTTTATGCGATAAGCGGCAGTGAACTCTTGTCCAAGAGTTAAGAGTATCAAGAACCACGAGTACTTAATAGCTGTGTTTGGCCTCATCTCGGTGAAGGATAACGCAGCGGAACACCAATCAAGCAATGCAATAAAGCAACGAGTGTTTCTGAAATACAAACGACGATTTCATGATGTCATATTTGTAATAGATGACAAAATAGTATGACTTGTTAATAATAGTAATAATAATAATAATAATAATAATAATAATAATATCTTTATTTCTCTAATATTCTAAAATATTTACAACAAGTTGCTAAAAATATATCTGAAACTAATAATAATAATAATAATAATAATAATAATAATAATAATAATAATAATAATAATAATATCTTTATTTCTCTAATATTCTAAAATATTTACAACAAGTTGCTAAAAATATATCTGAAACTAATAATAATAATAATAATAATAATAATAATAATAATAATAATAATAATAATAATACTCTGATCTACGGGCGGGATTAAGATCTGTGTATAAAGAATTTACCGTCACTCAGATAAACATGCATTGTCTTTGACTTCCTTGGAGGGTACTGTCCTCAGCTAGAACAAGGGATAGACACCCTAACAGACACCCGAAAAGAAACAACTTACATCATAAGGAAGTGTCAAAAATGGCTCTTATCACAAAATGCTGAAATTGTCAAGAAATTCTATGAGTTTATCTAAAGATATGTGGGTGACTAGGAACACTTGAACTGCAGCAATTGCTTAGGTAGATCCCGTAATGTTGTATGTAACGAAAAAAGACCAGATTTCAATAAAGATGCCATAATAATGGAAACTTTATTACATTTTTCGCCTAACTCTACAATTGCAAATCTCGCTATATACATGTAGGTAATTTACAATTGGCTACTTGAATCCTATACAAATATCTAACTATGGCTATAATACAATATATATTTTTTTTGATGAGACTAGAACTTCATCAGATCTGGGTCATTCCAAGCCTTTGTTTCTACAGCAAAAGATATATAAGATGACCTAATTGCTATTTTTGTGATGGTTTTGATTATATATTTATGTTGTTTGCTGTCAAAACTTAACTCATCTAACATTGTAAAGAAATTATCAGAGTCTTTAGCGAAAACACCAAGTGCACTGACAGATAGATTAACGAGCACGACTTTCTTGTGATAGTGACGTAGATTATCAATAGTTTCTTTATATTTAGTTCTTTTTCTAGTTATATTATTCTGGAGGTTTGATTCAAAGCCAACAGTCAGTTCAAGTACATACAAGCAGTCATTAGTAGTGGAAAGTATAAGGTCAGGACGTTGAGAATCACCAGTCAAAATTGATGGACTTTTAAAGCCAGGTATATCAGCGTACAGGGAGGAGTCATTAACAGCTTGTAGAGTTGTAGCAATGAAGTGAAGGATGGAGTCGTGCCTCCAAGTGAAACGACCCTGATCAAGATAAGTTGTACATCCAGCGATTACATGGAGGAGAGATTCTGGCTTCAAACAGAACGAGCAATCAGAGGTTGGAGATAAACCCCACTTTGTCATGTTTTTACGTGTTGGTAAAGTGTTATTTATGTAGCGTATGGTAAAATTGAAGATATTCTTGGGTAAACTGGATTGTGCCAAGGACCAAAATAATAATAATAAAATAATAATAATAATAATAAAATAATAATAATAATAATAATTATAATAATTCTTTATTCATCTTAATAAAACAATTGTAAAAATAATTATAATACACTATACAAAATTACTCGATTCTGATTGGACGAGAGGAGTACAATTATATCGTTAATTGTACTCTGTAGAGTACCTATTAAGTCGCTATGGCAACGATAGTGTATTATAAATAAAAAATCGCACGATCTTCTCGTACAATTCAGAATTAATAGTTACTCGTAATGTTTTGAAAACTCTCAAATAGGGCTCGCCTAAAGGCTCGTCCTATTTTGAGAACTTTCAAAACATTACTCGTACCTATTAATTCCGAATTGTACTCAAGATCGTGCGATTTCCTATACTAATTTCAAGTCTATTAAAAAAATGTTGCATATTGGATCATTGGTTTGAAAAAAATATATATATAACAATGATAATAAAATATTAATAAATTTAATAATACGGCCTCGGGACTTCCACTAAACCTCCCTCGGCTTCGGGTACATTTAATCACTAATCAACCTCATAGCCATGCTATTACTTTGTAATAGTATGGTTGCCGAGGAAGTATATAGGAAAACTAGAACGATTTGGACCAAATAACAAGTTACAAATGAATAAATTAAAAGTGCTGTTATTACTCTAGGGAACTCTATTTAGACACTATCGCTCAACCAGAACAGGACAAAACTAAGTGCAAGAAAGACCTAACACAAAGGAAACAATGCCTCGTTACAACTCACTTGTCTAAAACAGTTATTTATATTCACCAAATAATATTGAAAATAAAAAAGCGTTGTGTGATAACATTGTCGTGCCACGCATGCGCAAGATTATTCCAGTCCATCCCAAATGTGACAAGCATGCTGAATAGTATTGTAATCCATCCCACATGGTTTAGACTACACTGAAAGGTTACTTGAAGCTAATTTGCATAATTCAAGTACTTCTAGCTGCGGATGTGTCCTCAGGAAATTTCTCAGGGACGTATCCATAGTTGGACTCTTGCATAAACATGAGGTATGATTGGTTACTAATCGTACCTCATGTTTTATGCATTAGGTACGATTAGTTACTAATCGTACCTAATGCTTATGCATGAGGTACGATTAGTTACTAATCGTACCTAATGCTTATGCATGAGGTTCGATTAGTAGCAGTGGGGGCATTTAGCCATTAAATGCTCCTCTCAGAACAATAGAATCCGTGGCAACCATGCTATTATAATAATAATAATGATGATGATGATGATGGTGATGATGGTGATAATATTAAAATACAATAAAAATATAATAGTTACTAAGAATAATATATAATCAGGCTAGACCAACTAGGCCATTCTCTATTTGTAAGTCATTGTTTCTTATATTTACATATTGGCGTCTTCGAGGAGTTCTGGAACCTCGTAAGCATAGCAAGGCGCCTCTAAGTATCGCAAAAGACACTTTAGTTCTTATCCAGGATATCGTAGCTGCGTAAGTCTCTCCTTTCTTGGTCGATATAAGCTCAGCTAATCGGCAATGATATCTGCGACACTCCTCTGCCATTCCGCCTGTTGTGGTAAATACAAGTGGCGTAAATGTCCCATGCTCTATCTCCATTACACGTGATGAATATTGCCTCTTTTTTTCTGTTTCGTGCTGTCTGTAGATTTGCTGTGGGGTCTTTTCTCTGTAAGAATCCGCGTTTGGGTGACATACCCTAACATCAAAAAAGGCGGACCTTTGTCTCTCCCAAAACCCCCTCGCATAATCGTACCTCGCATAATAATCATAATGATATAACTTAATTTACAGAGGGATAAACACACGACAGTTACAATTTTGTAATGGTACTGATAACCCAGTTCCTTGCTCACTACCAAAGGAACTTGCAAAGTATCGCACGCTTTTATTGTTTGTACTCTATCTGAAAGTAGGTTTCATTGTTGTTGTTTTTCTAAATCTCTACAACGTGCATTGGCCATTATTTAAAGCCAACGCAGTCAGGTATATAAAACTAAAAACCTAGCTACTTCAAATACCACGGTGTATGGGAGCAAGAGACGCGGAACGACGTAAGATCACAACCTAAGAAACATTTGACTTTGTAGAATAAATACTTAAAATATTTCCTTCTGATTAAAGCAAATAAAAAGGATTTGAGTAGATCTTATGGTGAAATTACAGTAATAAAGTAACTTAAGTTAATATTGGGGTCTGCGTAATCAATTAGAAATTAAATGGAATATTAAGGGTGTGAGCGAAAATGAAGCTATTTTAAAAATCTCTCTTAAAACCCAGCTTAAAACGTTTTCAAAAATACTTATTTATTACCACTAGTTAGTCTCCTGAATCTGTGTTTTTATATGCTAACTGTATATGAATACCCCAAGAAGCTAAAGAAATCTATTCAGCAATGCAAAGTTTTACACATTTAAAATTTTAAACATTAAAAAATTACGCATCATTATCTAAGTCATCAAACTGATATAACCTAACATGGTGAAGTTAAAACTTTTGTCGAGGTGAACAAAGTTTTTCAATTTACACATCTGCATTTACCCAAAGAATATTTATATCCTAAAGCGTCCAAACTTGTTGCCAAACTTGACGAAATGAAACTTAAATGGTTCGTGCACGGAATTTTAGACATTTTAGGTAAGGTAGAATATTTTTGGACCAGCTGTCTTTTTACAAAGCCATTTATAAATTTCTTAAAGAAAGTTTGCTATATAATACAAGAGAAATATCTATACCTTCGTTTCAGCTGCTATTCTTGCTATCCGTGTCGTCTTTCGAGTATGCTTCAATTAAGTAGGAACCTTGAATAAGCACAACTGTATATTGGCAGTCTTGAGTACATCTGATTGGTTGGTTTGGCAGTGGATCACTGATCACTATTTAAAACCCACTTAAATGCTAACAGCAACACATGGATACCGGAATTTCGGTTTTTTTTTTGCTTTTAAAGTGGAATTTCAGTTTTGTATCAGCCCAACTAGTGAAATCTTCACATGTTACTGAGTCTATTTTGTAGTTCATTGAAAATGTTACTAACGTTTTCATCGAATAGTTTGGCGTACTTAAGTACGTACAATAGGTACGTAACGAATAGACGCCTACGTATCTATGATTAGAAATGTTTGGGTCATGATTTCAGTAGCTATATGTTTTTCTTTGAACTGTAACAATACGTTCATCGACTAATTCAGTTTTTATAATTCAATCCCCGATCGATTTTGGATCAATTTTCTGAAACGTATATAGCTGCAAAGGGTTAAATTGCAAAGTGAATTTAATTTTGAGCACAATGATTGACAACAGACGCGAAAAACTGCAACTGTACTTGATGAACCATGAAACTTGAAAAAATGAAAGTTAAAGAGCTGGGATTCTGATAGAGGAAAAACCATTGACTTATAAACCGCTATTGTGTTACAAATGAACAAAGGTACATATAACTAAAGGAAAACACACGAAAGTGTCATAAAGTTTTAGATCTTTTTAAAGCGGTGCCGATTTGGATTAATGCTCATAAAAGTAAAATACTGTTATAGTTGTGCGTGCGTGAAAATTATTTTAGAGGTTTAAAATAAGGGACGCGAATCGGTTAAGGCAAGCATGTCACTTGAAGCACTTTGATTATGTCATAGAATTTGAATAAATAAACATTGAATAAAACCCATGCGACTAGTCTCCTACGACGTTCTTTAATTCACGTAGTCAGTGGGCCGACAACTTAGTTGATATTTTAGTCTTTATGAATTTATAGATAATAAAAATCCTTGATTAATCTTTTGCATCGATTACTCTTGCATCTGTACTGCTTCAATCCAAGCAAAGATCGTCATTGAATTTTTATTGAGCAACAATAGATAAATCGACAGCTTTAGCCTCATTCCAGTGATCTTAGTATGTATTTTCATTCTGTTGAATGTTCAGATCCAGCCATCCACCATGGCGTACGTACGTACGTTGTAGCAGATCTTGCCGGATTGGACAAGAAAAATGACGTCTAGTTATACTCTTTTAGCATATAGTCAATTGAAAAAACGTTCTCGGGTCTAAAAACATAAAACACAGAAGCTGAGACCGAAATGGTGCATGGGATCGGTGAATAATTATATTCTGATTCATTCATTTATAAAAATGCGAAGCCAAACGGCCCGCCAACGCAGGTTTTCAGAATTTTGCATCGAAGGCAAAGCGTAAACGAATAAATCAAAATATAATTATTCACATCCCATGCACCATTTCGGACTCAACTTTTATGTTCTATGTTTTTAGACCCGACAACGTTTTTTCAGTTGACTATATACAAAATTTGTCTTGCCTGGGTTGATGCAAAGGACTATTGTTCGTTGATTTAGGGATAGGCCTTTCCCCTTTCCATAATTTTTCGTTTTCAGACAAGTTAGTGCAAACCACGCAGATATAAACGTATTCGATCAAATATCCTCTGCATGGATCCCTTGGACCTGTGCGTGTACGGCCGGAGGGGTTGAGATAGAAAAAAGGTTGATATATGAAAATCTTCTTCTAACAATAATCTTTATTTATTATATGGCACAGGCTACTTCCGATTGATTGGCTATTTGCAATTGACGGCGGGCAAGATCCCCTCGTAAATAGGCGATTACGGAAAAGTATCCTGGACCGCAAACCATTCTGAAAACACACAAAGAATAATTTGCAAGACATCGTTCAAACAATTTTTCAAACGAAAAGTAGTTAAAACTAGCAAAAATTAATACTAAACTACTTTCGTTCCATTCTAACAAATTAAAGACAACTTCGTACGGTACAAAAATTTCACGGTCAAATAAGGGACGTCATTCTTCACAAAAACGCTTTCATACTTAACTAAACAATCATAGATTAAACTTACAGTTTTGAGTTACTTCTGAATCCTGTAACTATGTCAAATGTGTTTTTTTTCTCTGTTTGAGGTCCAAAGTAAACTTGAGCTTACGTGTTATCTCCAAGTCTGTAGCAACTTCAATCTTTACGAGAAAGCTCAAAATTTTGGTCCATCAGTTTAATGTCGTTCATGTTTGGAAAACGCACCTTGAGTCCATCACACGTTGACAAACCAGAAACCAGTACTGTCGGTAAGCTTATCGTGTCAAAGTAAAAATTGGCTCTAAAGGTCCACTTTATAATTTCAAATCAGCTCCAAACGTTATCAAACTAGACGCACTCGTGCGTTCACTCGTGCTCATGTGATCATGAAAGGGAGCCCAAAACCGGCCTAAAAAGGACGTTTAGATTAGCAACTAGAGTAAGAGCGATTGACATGTTGTTTTTAATAAACTTTTTAACAAGACGCTCCTCGAAGCGTACACTGGTTGCCTGTAGTTCAACAAGGCGCAGTAGTAAAGACCTTTTTTGAATCGACTTAATAAAACTAAAGAAACTAAACTTTTGTAAGCCCAGCAACTTTAAAAATAGGAGCTTGTTATCGTCGACCACCGGGTGATGCCAGATCAAACGGCCCGTCATTATCTGATCATTGTCAATTTGTCTGTCAGCAGCTTTTAGTGTTTGCCTTTGTCCTTCTATTATCATGTGTATTATATATCTCACATGCAAAAATATTACCTGCGAATATACCAGTTTATTCAACATTTTATTTCACTATATATATATCTAAATTGTTTGCTGTAAAGACTTCTACAACGGCGTTTTTGATACAATAAGATGTTTTATTGTTGGTTAACGCACGCAGCGAGTGAATTATCGGGATTTATCTTCACGAGTTTGCTAAACAATGAACGAGAAATTTTAAATACTGCACGAGGCATTAGCCGAAATGTGAAAAAATGTGACCAAGTAAACCAACACACGGCAGTCTTCTTCACTACGGTTTATTCCACTTCGTAACGTAAACGTAAACCCAAACGAACGGCGAGAACTACGATAAGTAATCAATAATAACTAATTAATTACTATCCTACGTTGTTATACAAAGGTTAAGGATTTCATGCATAAGTCAACTATAACAAAACTAGCAGAAACTTCAGGTCGATATGTGACCAACCAAGACACCCCAAGCGGTTGCCCTCTTTGTGTTTGTGCATGTGGTGTGGCATTTTCTATCAGGTTTTCAATGTCCTCCGACGAAAAATTGTCAAACTTGGATTCCCTGGATTCAGCCATGCTGTAATGCCGTAGATTGTCTATATTTATTGCATAGGTATTATTGCATAGTTACGTGTTGTCACGTCATAACAACGCGTCACGTGGTACAAACTGACCAATCAGAAAATCAGAATTTGTACAGTGTATGAAAATTGAATAATAAATATGGATAACAGTATTACGTGACCAAATGCGTCAGGTCAAAATACAAGTTCCATGCAGTGGTCTGGTCCAGAATTTCGATAATGAAATTCAGTACAAAAACCTCTCAAGATCTCTTGAATGAGAAATATAATTGACTTGCCTCTATATGTGTTCGTTTAGCAACATGTAGGGTGAGAAATTCGTGGATTTATTCAACAAACAAACAAACAAACAAACAAACAAACAAACAAACAAACAAACAAACAAACAAACAAACAAACAAACAAACAAAAAACAAACAAACAAACAAACAAACAAACAAACAAACAAACAAACAAGCAAGCAAGCAAGCAAGCAAGCAAGCAAGCAAACAAGCAAACAAGCAAGCAAGCAAGCAAACAAATTCGTGCAAGCTGAAAAAAATCCCCCATACCCATCACTTCCCTATTAGTCCGTGCCTAAGTTGTTTTACATGTAATGAAGTCTTGTGGTGCAGCTGTGGTCACGGACTACTAACACTTGTGCGCTTGGATCATCGAGATGGGCTTCTTCATAAATCTAGCTATTTTTGCATCCGACCATTTATCTTCGTTCCTCAGTTGGCAAACCTTGCTTTTCTCACTTGGCGTCAGGGGTTCAACTGGACAATTTGCGGTTAGTTTTTCCACTTGAGGAACACTCAAGTTCATATCCCTTGCAATGGTCTGCAAACTCTCCCCATCCTTGTACCGTTTACTAAAAAGATATGATAATAACAAATAATAAACATAAATGAATAATCTTTTCAATTTCACGGCATCATATCCATGTACAACCTCATTCCCATGCCCTCCCTTCCCAAGCGAAGTGAAACGGCCTGGGAACGAGGATGATCCATAGCTGGTCTGAAAAGCTAGACCTTCACGTTATTCTGGGTAGAAAACACTAGTGAACGTGAATCAATCCTTTTCTTGGTCTCCATGGAAACGTCTCACCCAAAAATCATGCCGGTCAACTCATGTCGCGTGGACACTAGTGAAAAACGTCTGTGCATGCGTGCAGATTGCGATGTTTTCTTAAGAAATGTGTGAGTTTTAGCATGAAATTAAATGCTCGTCCTCTCGGTGTATACATAAAATTTCTCTTATATGCATACACTTTTTGTGTGACAAAGAAATTGCATTATGTGAATACTGGCCCTAAGTTTCAAGAATTGAACTTGAGTTTTGATACTTTGTGAAAACCATTGTTGAAGGCAAGCGTAAAAGAGAAATTTGCATAAGTTTACAAAAGCACGAAGACGTGACTACGAACATGCGCAGACGTTCTTTACTAGTGTCTGTCGCGTGACGAACTCAACTCGGAAAAAATCCTCAATATAAACGCACCGTAAGAAAACTGTATACATACCGACAAGCCTTTTCTTTCTTATCAGGACTGTTGAGGATGCAATCAGTTGATAACTTTAACCTTTTTGCTGTCAGAAGCCATTGCGCTTCCATGTTAGCGTAACTGAAATACGGCACTCCAACCCAATTTTTGCATGTGTCGTCGTTCAGTTTCCCACCAACATTAAAATATCTTGTAGCATCGGCATACAACTGTGTAAGTGTCTTGGTTCCGTTTGTGCAACGTTCTTCACAGTAGTTGATAAGCCTATACTTGTTTGTATAGCAGCTATATAAGAACTTGATTCTGCCTAAACCGTCGGCAAGATTTATGGCAAGTTTTAAGGTTTTATTAGCATTTGCATCTCTGATACCTATAATAACAACAATTTTAATAATAATCATCATCATCATCATCCTCATCCTCATAATTAATAATATTAATAACAATAACAATCGTAATGATGATGATGATGGTAATGATAATAATAATAATAATAATAATAATAACGATAGGATCTAGAATACGCATAAAACTAAGGTCTCTATACTTTTCCAAACAAATGGGGTGGAGGGTGGAATTAAAATAATAGACAAGACCGACGCATAGCTGCGTGAACTCGGGCTTTCTGTATAGTAAACATGAGTTCTCTTTGTTAACATCGTCCCTTTGAATTCTCCATTCGTTTATTCTGCTATGCTCTTTGACCGAAAAACGCATCAGTTTATACAGGCTTAGCCTTCTTTTCTAGAAAGACCCATCGGATTAAAAATTGATTTTTGTTTACCCGTGAAGTATTTTTTTCAAACTAACTTATTTGACTTCTGCAGTATATTATCAATGTTAATCATGATATTTTGATTCATTTGCTTTATTAATAACAACAACTTTTACAACAATTTGAAAAGACAAATAAATGTATTTTAAAGCAGTTTATCTCAAGGCTCAGTGCTTGAGAGTCGGACCGGAAATCCGAATGTCGTGGGCTCAAACCACGTTGAGGGTTCTGATTTTTTAAGAGCTGAAATTTACACTCGTAGAAGCATTGGAATCCAGCTAACACTCATTTCCGAGTGACAATCCAATCATTTACTTACATATCAGAATTGTTAGTAATTCTGCCTGCCTTCAAACAAACGTAACTATAACTGATTTGCAATACTCATCGGATTTCAACAAGATTAATATTGGCAGATTTGATATCAAGTTGGTAGTCAGTGTAAATTAAAGATGAAAACAGTGACTAGCTCTATGTTTTAACTTTATTATAGTACGTTGAATTCTCCTACTGAATTTCAGCACAAACTTTCCTTTATTTTCTTGGTTTTTAGCTTTCAAATAGCAATACAATTTTGATGACTTGGGTGTTGTTCTACGAATACGTTCGTATAAAACAAACTCAAAAAGTCCAAAAATGTTCGCTTGTAAATTGATCTCTCATAAAGTTCGCGACCGACTCGTTTCGAAAACGCTGGACATCTTTCAGTGTGGGCCTACCGCGAACAATGTGTGCATTTGAATGTAGTTTGAGCGTATTACACAACATATTTACCCTTAAATTTGATAGCGCCATCTTCGGTAATTCAGCCGCCATGATTTCCAACCATGTGATCCGCTTAATTAATTCCACGCATGCGCTCTACTATCTACACGCATGCGCTTTACCTACTAGACTGCGATTTGTGACTGAACGCGGAAAAGAAAGAGCCCAATTTAAAGACTCGGGCATTCCTACGGAAGCCCGAGTAATAAATTAGTTATACCTATAATGAAGGCGTCTATGGCTGCGGCTGCTTTCGTCAGATTTGCACTTTGCTGACCAGCTGCCTTGGCCAGTTTTCGTACATTTTCAAGTTCTTTGAGAAAGGATGCACCTGTGAGTTGAGTTTTGATATACTTGAATCCCTGAAAAGGCAACAAGCCAGGTGCATTTAAACCATATGGCGACCATTAATACCAATAACATTGTAAGGCAATGCTCCCTTCTACAGGGTCAATTTTTGAATAATACCCCGGAACTGCTAACTAAGGTTCTATTACACGACAAAGCGGTAAAACGACTGCGCATGCGCGAGTTTTCGCGGGCTTACGATTTACGCATGCCCACGCATGATCACAGGAATCCCAAGGAATATTTTTAGAATTGTTATCTTTACGTCTTTCCATATCATATCTTTGAGCCAGCAGGGAGGGAGGGAACGTCTCGAAGGAAAACTAACCCTGGGACAGCGATCTCTGCGGTTTGACGTCACGGATGCGAGTGCAAAGCTCCAAGATGTCGGCACATGAAGGAGAATGTAATTTACATGTTTTCAGTCTGTTTTTACACCCAAAATGTTTAAGTCCCCATTACATATATTATGACATCTCTTTTTATGTTTAAACTCAGTTCTTGTCAGAGAGTATAGTGAAGATATTTTTATCGTCTTTTTCATACCTCCATATTTTCTATAAAGATCTCAAATTTCAAAATGCAAATGTGATGGCTTAATTTTCGCCAGCAAAAATTTTGTTTATTGACTGCCGAATGATATCATTGAAGCCAACATTGAGAAGGAATGGGAAGGCACGCGTGGCACATTCTATTTCGGTGTTCTATGAACCTTCCCAGAGTTTTTTAATTTTTAATTTTCTCACTGAACGTCTATGATGATGTTCTTTCACCATAAAAAGTTTTAAGAAAAAAATGTGTTTAGATCATTTGAATTAGCTGCGCGAACGTCCTTAACGTTTCTACTACTTCTTAAATTACATAACCAACGTTTTTCTCGTATAAATGGTATCTTTTCTAAAGACTTTTTACCCTGACCTCTCTTGCACGCGCTGAATCATGATGAATTCTGGAAAACTCTGGAAAACTCTGATCAAAAGCATATAAAAAAAAACGTTTGGATGGAGAACATAACTGACAATTTATCGACATGCAAAGAAGTTGTTGCTCTACGTTTTGGGAGTCTAATGTGACAAACCTTTCAAATTCTTTAGACTATGGACTACTTTGACTTCGCACTTTTCGGACAAACTCATCTAAAACTGATTGCAGTTATTGATCCCCAACTTTTTGTGCTGTTTCATTACCATGACCCAATGCAAGGGACCAGAATTCTAGCGACTCCCTTTTTATTTTCTTCATGTTAAAATGGTATGTAGGTTTTTATAAATTACCTTAGTATCAAGAAGGTTGATGTAGTCAGTGAGGTTTATTTGTACTTCCTTGGTAACTATTTTCGCTTCTCTTCCCTTGGCCAACATGTCTTTGGCTCTATTGAGATTGTCTTGGCATTGCCCAAATTTTGCTACTATTTTTGTAATATCCATATCTGTTGAAATATGTTCATGAAATCAAATATAAGTTAAAGATGATCAAACGAGGATTTTGGAGGCCGTTTATACATATCGGAGTATAGGGTGACTGTTTTCTTGCACTTATTTTTGATAACGTTTTTGAGTTCGACTTTATTTTGTAAGAAGTCAAGAGGAGCAAACTTAATGATCACTTGTCATTTGTTTCAAGTAATTTTGATTCTGAAATTTAAGTCATTGATAGCCTTATTAATGAGTCACTTACATACAGATACACCGCTAGTAATGATTGTGGCCCCATTAAGAACATGCGTAAATGTCCGTGCATTGAATCTTTTCTTTTGTCTTGATATAATCGTTTCTCTGATGTGAGCGTTCATGTCAACTTTGTCCACTCCTAGTACCCTTGCTGCTTTGGTGTTGCGAGCGTTGGCGAGCTGTCTATACGCGACACTATCCGCAAAGTTATTGATTTTCTAAAGAAGGAAAGAAAGAAAATAGAAAGAAAGAAAGATACAGATATTTTTCGTAAACTAACAGAATGTAAATATCCAACACACAATGAAGACAGTTTACAAGTTCACTCTTCAATCTTTACCGTGAACGAGGACGGCCGAGGACGGCCTTCCGATTTCCGATTTCCGATTTCCGATTTCCGATTTCCGATTTCCGATTTTTGTTTTCCGATTATAGTCTAGTCGCATGATGGTACTTTAAATCAAATTTAATGGATAGAAAAATCAGTGGACTTCTGTTCTCTGAAAGCTGAACTAATTCTGATTTCTGATTATCTGAAATCAGAAAATGGATTGGCCGCAAAACATCCCGATGATTTTAGTCACATGATGTAGTCAGTCCATGCATGTACTGGGCTGCAAAATGAGGGTCCTGAATCGAAGAAGAAGTCAAATGGCAATTGGGATAGGCAAATTTAGTGAATCCAACGATCCTTGCCAAAAGGTGTTGGCACGATAACATTTTGTAGAGTTTTTGGTGCATCTTACATCTATGTGTTTTGATTTTGATTGATTGATTGATTGATTGCATAGATTTTTACGTCTGTTTTCGATCAAGTGAATGAAAATTATATTATCTTGCCCATTATATTAGGAATACCTCAATATTCACAAATCAAACCGGATATAACTCGTGGATTGAGCTATATGTGCAGAGCGGAAACCCATGAAGCATTGAGAGCTGAATGTTTTTACCCATTTAGTTTTTTTTTTTTTTACTTCCATGAAGTGCCTTTTGTGTAATCCTTAGCCTTTAGTAGCAATTTCAAGTCATAATTCAGGGGTTTTTTTTCAATGAATAACATGCGTGCTTTGATATGGAGCGTTACATCAGACTCACTGTAGCGTGCATGACGGCCAAAACTTGAATTCATTGCTGAAGACGTATGATAAACTGATAAATACTAGACGCTTTTTGGAGCGAAATTAGTTTCCTGTATTGCGTGATGTTGCATCAGACTCATTGTACGTTGCATTACGGTCAAAGGAGCCGCATTGTCTACCGTTATTCGACGCTACAGATCAAACGAATGATAAATAGAATTCCGTTACATACAATGTATATAAATCTCTCATTTTATCAGTATCTGAGGTATTTGTTACAATTTGCAATTGCGTCTCAAAGTGTACAGTCAAACAACTAGCTGACTCGTCAAAGGTCACGGTGAATAAAATGAAGCATGTTTGCATTTTGATCAAATATTAATAATATAAAGACTGAAAGTCGAGTCAAATCAGTGCTTATTTCAACATTCTCTCTTGTGCTGATAGAGTACAAACACGAACTAGCGGCTCGACTCACGGCCAGTTTCAGGCTGCATGTTTCAGGCGGCAGTTCGTACTCAAAATGTTTTCGTTTGCTCTTTATTTTAACATTTACTCGCGTGCTGATAAAGTACAAACACTATAAGCTTGGATGACTTTGATGCCCGGTGGGGGGGGGGGGGGGGGGGGGGAACTCCTATATATAAGAGGACGGGGATGCTCGTCGGAAATTTTAAAAATGACCCCTAAAAGGTACCAAATATCCGGGGTGGGCGTGGCAAACGTTTTTACCCCTAAAAGGTACCAACTCAAAAACACTATATTTAACATTTTGCAAATTTAAGTCAATCAAGCAATCAATTGTGTCTATTTATATGCGAACAATTTGATGGTCGTGCAATCCGATCTTTGTTTCCAGTATTTAATCGTTGATGGAGGGAAAAATTACCCTAAAAGGTACCAGATCGCTGATTTTGACCCCTAAAAGGTACGACGAGCATCCCCGTCCATTTCCGATCGGAGTCCCCCCCCCCGGGCTTTGATGTTGGACTTGCAGCGACAATTTTTTGTTGCTTGACGACAGCATAGTTTAAAATTTAATATCAGAAGAGCGGCGTAAAAAAGTTCACCCAGCTGAAAGGATTTCACTCTAGATGCGATGGAAATTATTCCAATTGAAGCAGAGTAGTACAGTACAGTACAAAATGTGGCAAGGAATAAGAAATTAACTATCAGCAATTTCCCCTAACATCCGACACATCCAATCTTAGCGAAGTGTGAGCACGAAGTTGTCCGGCGGTGTCCGTCATCTCGGACCATCTTGAAGGCTCCACGATTTAAACTCATGGAGGAGTCTCAAGTAGAATTTCAACACTCCACGATAATAATTAAATACAGACCTTGCTTACAGAAGACGCCTTTTAGATCGTTCAATTCTAAAGCAAGTTTCGCCGTAAAATCGGCTAAAGAATTTGAGCAAATGTCATCGATCGATCTATCGATGCATTATTATGAATAACACATGAGTCCCGAAATCATATTTCCTTTAATCTCGTACCCAGAGCCCGCATTACTTTCGGCCTGCGGTCAATTGCATCGAGCATGCGCAGTGGCATAGTTAACACATTTGCGAGTGAGTGACACAATAGGTTACTACTTTATGTATGGCACCATTCTAGTTAGACAATAGATAGATTGAATAGTGCCATTTTATGTTGTCATACACGAAGTAGCAAGCTGATTCATTTGCATATTTTGACCCCTCACTATAACTCGTGGATTTGCAATCCACGAGTTAAAAAGGTGATAAAAGAACAATGGGATCTCTGGCCAGATTATTCATGGCTTCATGTTAACATTCTTGAGAATAAACAATACCAACAACATGCGTATTACCTTGGTTAGTCTTCTTTGTGCATAACGCCTCCATGCATAGGTGCCCGCCGCTTGCAATCCAAGAAATGCAATACCGGCAACTCCTAACAGACTACCTTTTATGCTATCAAAATAAGATTTGTACATGAAATCGAGTTGTTGAAATGTCAATCCACGATAGCTGTCATTTGCGCTCTTTAATTGAGCCTGAAAAGGAACAATATGAAATGAGAGCGATGACGATTGTTTGTTCCATGACAGAGCCGAGATTTCCGTGCGGTGTCGTGTCATGCGGTGTCGTGTCGTGCCGTGCCGTGCCGTGTACATGTCGTGCAGTGTTGTGTCATATCGTGCCGCGTCTTGGCGTTTTGTTTTGTTAGCGTTGATGTCGACTTTGCAATTTTAGATAGCACTTACAGAAAATATTCATAGTGTAATTTAAGCTCACTGAATATTCTATGAATATTCCATGCCAGTGAGAAGCTTCCTGTACTAGAATCTCTTTGAGGGAGACACAAAACCAAAACCAAAACAACATCAACAACAACAAATGTTGTAAGAGTCTAATTTCATCAAACATGTCAAAGACATACCTTAATTTCATTCCATTTAGTGTTAAATGCTTTGACAAGTTTAAGTTCATGCAAAAACCTGTCTTGAGCGGCAACGATTTTTTTCATATCCTGCCATACTTCGCTTATTTTATAGTTCGTTTGCGTGATATCTTCAAGAAGATTTTTAGCTGAAGAGATAAAATTAATAATTGAGCTTGAATGACCTCCTCAAGAGAAACGATGCACTAGAGTAGATTTCGTATGACTGTGAAAACGGCACCGCACGGGCACGGCACGGTTACGGCAGGAATTTCGAATGTTTTTATAGAGATCACGGCACTGACACGGTTACGGCACGGCGCGGTCCGTTTCACACTCATACGAAATCTGCTCTAAAACTCCAGGGCGCCCCATTTCTCCATCAATGCTCCGTACTACGGATATTTAAAGCCACACTGAACTTCAAGGTTTAGAGAAGAGCGAGAGAAAATTTAGGCTCAGATTTCAGTCGCCGGGGTTTCGTGCACCCGCGATGCTCATCCCCGTGACGGCTGGGCGCGTGGAGTAAGCATTGTTTGGCTAGACCAATCAGCAATCTGCCTCTCGATTTTCAAGGGGCATAAATATAATTAAAATTCTATTGTAACCACCAAACGTTTTCTTCGTGATTTTGAATTATTTCAGTCTGAAGTACTTTTTCACATGGAGAAATCAACAAAGGTGATAAGTCGGAGGCAGCGCACCAGTTAGCCTGAGAAATAGTCGTCTTTTCGCTCGCTCCGGAGTTGCTCCGCAAAACACAGGCTTCCCATGCCCGTTGGGCTACCTGTGGTAGGTAGCCAATGATCTCAACGGCCTTCCATACTGTGATTTTCAATTTTTTCTCTTCTGAATAGGCGATATGCACCAACAGGTCACGTGACCCTACCTCTCTAAATCAAATAGCACCGTCAAAATGAACTTCAGAAATGGAAAGAGCGTCTTAATATTAGTAAAACAAGCAATGTCCAACAATGTTCAAGTTTTTGGTCAGAACCTAAACATGAAGTACTCCACGTGATGGCTACAGACCAATCGGTGAATTGGAGTTTGATCTACGTACCGGTAAGAGCTCCAAAATCGAATCTCCTAAACGCTGGAACCAGATAATCCTGAATTGTTTTGATCTCTTTTTCTGTATCGCATATCTCGTTATAGCCTGATTTGCAACAGCCAGCAAGCTTGAACCATGCCTCAAATCCAATACTTGCAATTGAAGTGCCAACTGATACACCCAAAGCCACTCCCGCAGCCCTTGCCAATATCGTGCCCCATCCTCCTAGAGAAATAGAAAAAAGTAACTGTTTGAGCTCTTTCAACAATGCCATGAACAAAACTGCGTGAGATAACTTCTTTTTTCGATTTACCCTGCTAGCAGAGATTTTCACGTAAAGATCGAAAGAAACCTCTTGCTTCAGTCAAATGCAAGTAGTCCAAGTGGAGGAATTGTTTGGCCAAAAGTCGTTTCAAATCATAATGCGTTTCATGCCTTAATGGGATCATTGTAGCCTCCTCCGCAGGCAACTCGTTATTATTCCTCCTTGGGCTTCCTTTGTAGCGGTTATTTAACCGCGCGGAGACTGAGAACGAGACATGCTTTCCCCCTTCTCTCCCCACTCTTCTTATCCCTTCTCGCATTTCACCTAAACAGGAAGCCCAACACCCGACACTGATCAAACAGTGTTGCCTGCGGAGGAGGCTAGGATCATTGAAAGCTTGAGAATCTTATCAATTATTTTGAACACTTTTCAAATCTCAAATATTGTAAATTCTCTCCAAGAGTAAACCAAAAGTTATTCCTTCCTCTTTTATTGAAAAATGACTTCCCGGTGTCCATCAGAATATTTGAGATCACGAACGTGCTCTATTGACCATATATAGCATGGGCTACCTGTGTTTTAAGTTGACTTACGTTTCTCTGGTTGTACAAAAGTCGTATCACTTTCATTACTGGCCGACGAATCCAAAACGTTTCGATCTGTAAAATGCAAGGAATCTGTAACTACACTAAAACCTCGTTAATTCGAACCTGATTGACCCAAAATACAAACTCATTTGCCGTGGGTCATTTCTTTCAGTATCGGTTATATTGAACCCGGAAGTTTGAGTTAGCGGAGTTAAGAAAGGACGGAAGGAAGAAAGACATCAAAAAGAAAGGAGAAAGGGAAAGAAAGAAGAAAGAGAGAAGGAGAGAGAGAAGAAAGAAACAGAGTAAGACAGAAAGAAATAAACAAACAAATAAACCAAGAACAACAACAACAACAACAACAACAACAACAACACTGCACCACCACCACCACCACCAACAACAACAACAACAAGAAAACCTACCTAATTCTTCCAGTAAGTAATCGCCGTTGAAATGCTTAGGGTGCAGTTGTGGATCAAGATGCAAAGTGGTTGGCGGCCCTTTCAGAGGGTCAACAGAATCAAAGCTGCTGTCATATTGGTGGTGTGATGCCGGTCGAAAATTGTTTATGCGATAAGCGGCAGTGAACTCTTGTCCAAGAGTTAAGAGTATCAAGAACCACGAGTACTTAACAGCTGTGTTTGTCCTCATCTCGGTGAAGGATAACGCAGCGGAACACCAATCGATCAAGCAATGCAATAAAGCAACGAGTGTTTCTGAAATACAAACGACGATTTCATGATTTCATATTTGTAATAGGTGACAAAATAGTATGACTTGCTAATAGTAATAATAATAATGGAAACTTTATTTTATATTTATACAACAATTACAAATCTCTCTACTTACAGGCAATTTGCAATTGACTACTCGAGTGATACATGCATTTATAAATGTAAACGACAAATAATAATGATAAAAAAACTACTACTACTACTACTACTACTACTACTACTACTACTATACTACTATACTACTACTACTACTACTATTACTACTACTACTAGTACTAGGCTACTACTACTACTACTACTACTACTACTACTACTAGTACTACTACTACTACTACTACTACTACTACTACTACTACTAGTACTACTACTACTACTACTACTACTACTACTAGTACTACTACTAGTACTACTACTACTACTACTACTACTACTACTACTACTACTACTACTACTACTACTACTACTACTACTACTACTACTACTACTACTACTACTACTACTACCTACTACTACTACTACTACTACTACTACTACTACTACTACTACTACTACTACTACTACTAGTACTACTACTACTACTACTACTACTACTACTACTACTACTACCACTACCACCACTACTACTACTACTACTACTACTACTACTACTACTACCACCACCACCACCACTACTACTACTACTACTACTACTACTACTACTACTACTACTACTACTACTACTACTACTACTAGTACTACTACTACTACTACTACTACTACCACCACCACCACCACCACTACTACTACTACTACTACTACTACTACTACTACTACTACTACTACTACTACTACTACTACTACTACTACTACTACTACTACTACTACTACCACTACTACCACTACTACTACTACTACTACTACTACTACTACTACTACTACTACTACTACTACTACTACTACTACTACTACTACTAGCTAGAGTGATTTTCATCGGACTGTGAAACAATTACTAATAGTCAGTGTTTAATAGTGTCTAATAGTTGTATTGCAACAAAAGAAAACAATGCGTGCAGAGTCTACTAGTGTCTATTAGCTTAGTAACTATTTCACAGTCCGGTGAAAATCACTCTACTACTATTAATAATAATAATCAAACTGTATGCTAAGCAGCATTTCTTTGGTTATAATAAAATAAAATAAATAGATTTGGGGTAGCTCATCACCCTTCCTCGCAGCCAAGTGCTGAATTACGAAGGACGCAGCTCAACGTGATCGAGTCGAAGGTTTACAAGGGCGCTTTATAACGTATTCTAAACAAGTCTAAATATAAAGTTTTTTTTCTCACTTCCGATCTTTCCCTCTTCTTCACCATGTGGTCTGCTTAGCGACCTCTTCTAGAAGTTTACCAAAGGCCTCCCAAACTCATAAATCAAATATCCCGACACATGAGACAGAGCTTGTGATCAAACTCCCAACCCAGGGGAAACATGTTTGCTATCACCTCCCTTGCTCGAATATCCTCCCCCACGCGGGACTTACATTGATAGATGCATAACTATTAGTTTGCTATTTTTTCAGTGTATAGCTAGCATGACGTCATAAGCCTGACCTCTATAGTAAGGGCACGTATTTTGTATAATACATGTGCCTTATTTTACGTCATCTCAAATGCATTTTGAGATTTGAAACTTTTATATCTTGGAAAATATGAACTCAAATTTGAAAACATGCCACTACTTGCACTATGCTCTCTAAAAAGAATTATTTTTCAAAATAAAAAAGTGTGTCATAGGGACTTTAAAATAAGTATAAAAAGGAGCTTCTAGGATATTAAATCATTTACCAATCCCATTACTTTAAATGCACATTTCGAAAAGTTTAGAGTGAGTTTTTTTAAAGATAACTTCTCAAACTCATTAATTATTCATGAGGTAATCAACCAACCAGGTGTCTCAAATTAGGTCACATGATGAACTTTGAAACCCCGGAAAGTCCGCTCTAAAGTACTTTGAAATGATTTCAAAGTACTTGGACTTGGAAATAATTTCCAGACAATCCGGGGGGTGTTTTATTCCATATATATTATATCATAAATGTACTTTGGTAACCGCTTTCTATAGTGACTCTTAGAAATATTAGCTCAGAAAAACATAGTACCTTATCTACATTATCATTTAAAAGCGTTAAAAGACTACTGAAATATTTTCATTGTAACCAGTACCGAGATTCGAACTCCTAACCACTAACTTATTAATCTCTATTGCTTACCACTGAGCCACTAGCTAACTAGCCACTAGCTCCTATTCTTGCTATCCGTGTCGTCTTTTGAGTATACTTCAATTAAGTAGGAACCTTGAATAAGCACAACTGTATATTGGCAGTCTTGAGTACATCTGATTGGTTGGTTTGGCAGTGGATCACTGATCACTATTTAAAACCCACTTAAGTGCTAACAGCAACACATGTACATCGGAATTTCGTTTTTTTTTTACTTTTAAAGTGGAATTTCAGTTTTGTATTAGCCAACTGGTGAAATCTCCACGTGTTACTGAGTCTATTTTGTTCTTTGAAAATGTTACTAACATTTTCATCGAATAGTTTGGCGTACTTAAGTACGTACAATAGGTACGTAACGAATAGACGCCTACGTATCTATGATTAGAAATGTTTGGGTCATGATTTCAGTAGCTTTTATTTTCTTTGAAATTAAAACATGCATAAGACTGTGGTTCGGTAACAATGCGTTCATCGACTAGTTCAGTTTTTATAATTCAAATCCCCGATCGATTTTGGATCAACTAATTCTCTGAAACGTATATAGCAAAGGATTAAATTGCAAACTGAATTTAATTTTGAGCACAATGATTGACAACAGACGCGAAAAAATGCGACTGTACTTGATGAACCATGGAACTTGAAGAAATAAAAGTTAAAGAGCTTGGATTCTGGTAAAGGAAAAACCAGTGATTCAGAAACCGCTATTGTGTTACAAATGAACAAAGGTCTATAACTAAATGAAAAACACGAAAGTGTTATAAAGTTTTAGATCTTTTTAAAGGTGCCAATTTGGATTAATTCTCATAAAAGTAAAATACTGTTAAAGTAATGCGTGCGTGAAAATTATTTTAGAGGTTAAAATAAGGGACGCGAATCGGTTAAGGCAAGCATGTCGTTTGAAGCACTAGCTTTGATTATGTCATTGAGTTTGACTGATGTCATTGAGTTTGAATAAATAAACATTGAACAAAACCCGTGTGGGTAGTGGGCCGACAACTTAGTTAATATTTTAGTCTTTATGAATTTAAAGATAATAAATATCCTTGATTAATATTTTGCATCGATTACGTACTCTTGCATGTGAACTGCTTCAATCCAAGCAAAGATCGTCATTCAATTTTTATTGAGCAACAATAGATAAATCGACAGCTTTAGCCTCATTCCAGTGATCTTGGTGTTATACTCTTGTAGGTATACACCTATTTCAAAAAAGGTTGTCACCGCTAAGAGCGATAGGCGATAGGTAATAGGTCATTCCAAGACCGCAAAGCACTATTGATTTCTAATTGATTTACATATGAATAGCCAAATATTTGATGGAAGAGTGTAAAGAAAGATTTAGGATGGCTTAATTAAGAAATCAATAGTGCTTTGCGGTCTTGGAATGACTTATTACCTATCGCCTATCGCTCTTAGCGGTGACAACCATTTTTGAAATAGGTGTATATAATGAATTGAAGAAACGTTGTCGGGTCTAAAAACTTAAGACATAGAAGCTAAGACCGAAATGGTGCATGGGATCGGTGAATAATTATATTCTGATTTATTCATTTATAAAAATGCGAAGCCAAACGGTCCGCCAACGCAGGTCCTGCATACGCTTCCAGAACTTTGCATCGAAGGCAAAGTGTAAACGAATAAATCAAAATATAATTATTCATATCCCATGCACATGCATTTCGGACTCAACTTCCCTGTTCTATGTTTTTAGACCCGACAACGTTTTTTCAGTTGACTATATACAAAATTTGTCTTGCCTGGGTTGATGCAAAGGACTATTGTTCATTGATTTAGGGATGGCCTTTCCCCTTTCCATAATTTTGCGTTTTCAGACAAGTTAGTGAAAACCACGCAGATATAAACGTATTCGATCAAATATCCTCTGCAAGGATCCCTTGGACCAGCCGTCCCTGCGCGTGTACGGCCAGAGGGGTTGGGATATGAACATCCTCGGGGACCCAGGGCGATGGGGGAGGGGGAGGACCGGAGGGGGAGGGGGAGGGGGAAGGAAAGGAAAAGGGGAAAAGGACGCCCTGGGCATTTGACTACCCCAAACCATTTCCAATGGCAAAACTTAATCCTCTCTCTGATTGGCCTCATTATAATTTAATTATAATGAGGCCAATCAGAAGCATTTGTGCGGTTGAGCTCGATTCGTCTAAAATTACAAGTAAACAAGTTGACCCCACGCATTGCAACACCTCTTAAACAAAGCGAGCGGACACGTGAAAACCTTATAAAACAGAAACAGAAGCTGGTTGTATCGAAAATTATTCAGAAACAAGATGTGTTTGCAAAGCTACCCACAGGATTCGGGAAAAGTTTGACTTTAATACCAAATTTTGCCTGATCTCGGTGTGCAGACTTGACACACAAACATGTTAAACTGTCATAACATCCAAGCGTTAATTGAGATGTGCCAGATATTTTTGTTATATGACCTTGTTTACGTGGGATATCCCTAATAGGATTAAGTTTTGCCGTTGGAAATGGTTTGGGGTAGTCAAATGCCTAGCCTCCTCCGCAGGCAACTCCTTTTATCTCTTGGGCTTCCTGTTGCAAAGAAGAGAGACTGGGAGGAAATCCAATAGAAAGGAGTAGCCTGCGGAGGAGACTATCAAATGCCCAGGGCGTCCTTTTCCCCTTTTCCTTTCCTTCCCCCTCCCCCTCCCCCTCCGGTCCTCCCCCTCCCCCTTCGCCCTGGGTCCCCGAGGATGGGATATGAAAAGGTTGATATATGAAAATCTTCTTCTAATAATAATCTTTATTTATTATATGGCAAGAAACTACTTCCGGTGAGTTCGCGCGCTCTGATTGGCTATTTGCAATTGACGGGCGAGATCCCCTCGTGATCCCGGACCGCAAACTATTTTGAAAACACGGAGCCAAGCCTTGCGTGACGACACAAAGCAGCGGCTGCATAGGAGGCTAACAAAGAATTAACTTGCAAGACATCGTTCAAACAATTTTTCAAAACGAAAAGTAGTTAAAACTAGCAAAAATTAATACTTAACTACTTTCGTTCCATTCTAACAAATTAAAGAAAGCTTTTACTCGTCGAGCTGAATAATTATATTTTTAATTATAACAAAACAAATCTCGTGCGGTACAAAAAATTCACAGTCAAAGAAAGGGCGTCATTCTTCACAAAAACGCTTTCATACTGAACTAAACAATCATAGATTAAACTTACGGTTTATTTCAATCCTGCAAACTACCTCGGCGAACTCTGAAGTCAATGTCGATTGTTTTGTCTCTTTTTGAGGTCCAAAGTAAACTGACTTGAGCTTACGTGTTATTTCCAAGTCTGTAGCAACTTCACTGAAATCTTTACGAGAAAGCTCAAAATTTTGGTCCATCAGTTTAATGTCGTTCATGTTTGGAAAACGCACCTTGAGTCCATCACACGTTGACAAACCAGAAACCAGTACTGTCGGTAAGCTTCTGATCGTGTCAAAGTAAAAATTGGCTCTAAAGGTCCACTTTATAATTTCAAATCAGCTCCAAAAGTTATCAAAAAAGACTCTTCTTCTTTCTTTGAAAAGGTAATGCTGACAGAGATCTTTGTTTGTGAATTATTTCCAAAATAACCGTCTTTGAATTTGACATGTTCGCTTGATTTGTGCCATTCTTGATCGTTTGCAAACTTGCAAAAAGGCGCGAATCGTAGACGCGCGCGCTCCTATAAACCGGAAGTAAAATATCGAAATGCCTATATTACACTGACTTGCTCGGTCTGTACAAAGAAATATCAGACCTTGGTCTTGATTGTAAGTACAGCCAAGACCTCATCTGATATAGAGCGATTTTCGTATGAGTGGGAAACTTACCGCGCCGTACCGTGACTGTATCAGTACCGCAGTTTCCGTGCCGTTTTCCCAGTCATACGAAATCGGCTCTCTCTCTATATACGTTATTGACCGAGCTTGAGGTCCGGATAGGAGGAAATTTAGTCGAGTTCTTTTTTGCGTGCAGGTAAGGACCGAGCCGATAGGAGAGGTCCATATTGAAACGCAATAAAAGAACGAGACCAAATATCCTCCTATATCCGGATCCGCGAACAAGCTCGGTCAATAATAACTTATTTATTATATGACTGACCAGCCGATTTCACTGAAAAAAATTAGTGTTCGTTGGAAAACTCGATAAATAAAAAATCGCCGGTTTTGGCTGGCTTCGTTCAGTTGACTTCCGGTTTCACTAGCAAGGAACAGAAATTGTCAAATATAAATGTCATTACTTTGTAAGAAATAAGGAACCATTCCAAAGAAAAATAGCCAAAAACCTAAAGTAAAACGACAGATAAGCAAAAATTCCCGCGCTTTCTGTTACGGCGGACGCGCGCGTCTGCACACCGAATATAATGGCGGTTTAATGGCGGGAATTCTGTGCTTCTTTAATAAAAAGCAAACTGACTTTTCGCTTTGAACTGAGCTGAGCTTAAAACAAACAGGTTAAAAAAAGGACAGAAAAACAGTTATTGCTTCATAGGAGTAAGGATGGCACAGTTGGTTAGTCGGCGCGGCCTTCGGTGCGAGAGGTCCCGAGTTCGATCCCCAGTGACTTCACATCCTTGTTTCGCCATTTTTCCTTTCCGTGTAGCTTTATTAGCTTTAAATACCCTTAGAAAATGATCACATTCACTCGCCCAATCAGCGCTTAGTATTTTGGTGCTTTATATTCCATAGACTAACTAAATGTGTCAAGTGGTGAGGGCTTTGAAGCACAGGGAAATTGTGGGGTAAAGAAAACAACTACGGCCAGTGAGCTTTTATAATTAATTAGTATTCTCTATATAAAGCATACTAATGAAGTCTTTTGAATTCTTTTGTTTAAACAGTTCATTAGTATGCTTTATATAAAGAATACTGATTAGTTATAGAAACTCACTGACGGTACTGTTTTCTTTATACAACGTTTCAAAACCCCATTATTTGACATCTTTAGTTACTTTACGGAACACAGAGCATCAAAATACCAAGCGCTGATAATCATTTTGCAATTTTTCTGTGTTCCATGACCAACTTAAATACTTGTAAATAACATTTTAATATCGATATACGTACATGCATCAAATTTGTCGGAGAAAATTCTGAAAATCTTCGAGCATACTTTTTTCTTTTACTATAAAGATGAATTATAACAAACTCAAACTTACTGTGAGAAATTTTAGATACTCGAAACCTCCAACTTGCATGTGTTTTCAGGCTTGATAGCACGTAAAATAGGCTGTCGTTATCTAGCTCTTCGCTCTAGTAGATTTAGTATCCATCTCATATATTGTGACAATTTCTATCCCTAAGAAAGCCTGTGGAGTTCTGTAGCCAAAGCGGCCTCCAGCCGGCCGGTCTGATGTGCATGACATAAATGAGCCTCTTCAATTGGAAAACGCAAAAAATGTATCGGACAAAAGAATGCAGTGCAAAACAAATAAGCCTTTAGACTATTTAACAATAAAAGCGGGTAAATCGCTCGTGAGTGTGATCATATTATAAGACAGTTAAAGAATGAACACTCGTGTCCCATGGGATATAGAGTCCCTCGCATTAGATAAAAGGCCTGCGCCCTCGTGGCCTTTTATCTTATTATGCTCGGGACTCTATATCCCATGGAACACTCGTGTTCATTCTTTAACCCTTACTTAAAACGGAGCACTGATGGAGAGAGGGGGTAGAGGGTGCACCTTCAAACGCTTGATACACGAGCTTCTTGCTCGGGAGACTGGGTAACCACTCCCCGCGATTTCGAAGTAAAACATTAGCCTTTGCCTTTTGCCTTTTCAATTTGCCGACTTCAAGCTGTCGTAATTGGGCTTGAAGCAATTTTTTTGCCGGAGCTGTAAATAGCATCTTCGTGCACTTTTATTGAGTTTGGTTGCTTGATCGTCGCCTAAAATTAAAGGTCATGGTCTTCACTGAATTTTAAATGGAAGAAATATGTTAAAGCTGACTCCGAGACTCTCTCAAACACACATGAATCGCTTTGGTACCAAATCTACGTGGCTTTCGAAGACGATGGCCGAAAAAAAAAACCCCAAGTCTTTTTGAAGAGAGTGAGTGAAAGGATAGTCATTTTCTCAAGATGTATTTTATATGATGGCTCGGTGAGTTTGATTTATCAATTAGACAACAGAAAGCCGCGCGCCCATGGCGTTATAGACGCACGAGAGAAAATATAAAGAACGATTAACAAACGTAAGAGTGGCACGAGGTGTATTCCGGAAAGCCAGTCCGGAAAGCCGGTCCGTACTGGAGGATTCCGATCGCTCTGAGAACCAATCAGATTTTTCCCTTTTTTCTTCGGACCGGCCTGCCATCGCCTGCCATATAATAATTCTCCGTACAGACCTCGCGCTCGTTTAATAAGTAGTTATTATACTCGGATTTCAGGTTAGCAAATACATGCTATTATCTCCGAGTTTTCTCCACACTCACTACCTCTACATTATAAACATCAAACAAACTCAACTTACATATAATCCAGCGCCCGAGCCGGGACTCGAACCCCGTCAGTACCACAACGGGGAGAGGCGAGTGGCTTGACCACTACGCCACCCATGCAACCCATCTTATAGATTACCGTCAGTTTGAATTCACAAATTCTTAGTCAAAAAAGACTTACATACGTAACACTCAAGAGCATTATTTATTTGATAACAATTACATCTTGATTGGTGCACTGAGATGGTTACAAGTCTTTTTCAATAGACCTTTTCACAGTTACCAAACGCCTACATAGCATTGAGGCAAGAGACCATGATACTTAGAGAGCGAAGTTCGGTATTGATGTCTGTGCGATTTTCGCGGCGACTAAGGCTATTTTTAGTAATTTCGCGCGCGCAAGGTATTATGGTCTCTTGATCGAGGTTAATGACTGAGCATTGATTCGGCTTTCTTCCTTACGCTTTGAGCAAAACCCTTGGAAATTGGAAGTATTTCCTTAGCTCATTCGCCCCTTCCTGGTTTATTAATTCGTCAGCCTTTCTTCTTTTTTCACGGACTGTTACCCAAACTACAAAGAATATGTTACGCAAAGTCGAGGCAACCGTCAAGCAAGATGTGCAACTGTGAAATGGTCTATTGTTTACATTATTAAAATTAGCATTAAAATCTAATTGAGCCTATCAAATCAACTTAGCAAAAATCATAAACAAATGAAAACAAAACTGTTGTCTAAAATAATCTTCGGTTGTACGAAGAGGGGAAAGTGCTAGATAAATCTTTATCAAGTGATGAAGCTGATCCGAACTGATGCCGTCTGATGAGGTACGTCGACTGTCTAGATCAGTCTAGATAAATTTACTCAAAAACTTGAGTAAATCGATGCATCTACATCTGCATCTACCACACTTATCCGAGTATATTTATTCTTGGTCTGTGGCAAATGTTTGGGGGACTGAGAACGAGCGCTCTGATTGGTCAAAAACTTTTCACATTACTATAACAAGAATCATATGAACTTATTATTATTATTATTTTTCCCAAAACTGAAGTCATATCCGTGTATTGAACCAAAAATGGGACAATTTACTCACCTGTAGTTTGCCGTAAATCAATCATAAGTTTGACCAAGTTTCAAAGACAATTATCCAAAAAAGTGCAAAAATCTTGTGTGGTTTTTATGAGAACTAGAATATATCCTGCCTAAGCCACGTAGGACTGGCTGGTAGTACTTACTGGGACTGAATGGAAGAGTTCTCACATTCAGGTAAGCTGAAAATTTTCGTGAAAGTTTTGATAGTTGGAGTTTGTTAGTTCGTACGCGCCATGTCGCGTTAGTCGGCTTACAAAGTTCACGATCCTCTACATCCACAATAATCACAGAAAAACGCTTCAGCCTTCTTAAGGAAAGTCTCCAAACCATGGAAAATACACACGCTGTAGAATGGAATGCCAGATTTAAAATTTACACGTCTATTTTTGCACAAATTTCTTCATTCGCCTCCCAAAAGAAACTAAACAACAACACATTCTGAAGTGACCGGAAGTGACCAATCAAAGCACTCGTTCTCAGTCCCCCAAACATTTGCCACAGACCAGTTATTCAGTTCAGTCTGAATAAAGGGTCATACTCAGGTACTCAGTTTTTTTGAGTAAAGGGTACTCAGTTACTGAAATAATTGAGTAAATTTACTCGGATATAAGTGAGTTACTGTGGATGCACCGATTTACTCAAGTTTTTGAGCAAATTTACTCGCGCGTTTTTGCAGTGTTACATCACTTAACACAAAAAAAATCAAGCAAGGAAAAAAGACCGGAAAGAAATTCGCGCAAAGAAGAAGCCAAAGAATTTTTTTTTCACCAGCGAAAAAAAAAAAGAAAAAAAAAATGCTGCACAAGCAATGAGCAAAAACAAACAAACAAACAAACAAACAAACAAACAAACAAACAAACAAACAAACAAACAAACAAACAAACAAACAAACAAACAAACAAACAAACAAACAAACAAACAAACAAACAAACAAGCCAGCCAGCAAGCAAGCAAACAAATTGGTGCAAGCTGAAAAAAATCCCCCATACCCATCACTTCCCTAATTAGTCCGTGCCTAAGTTGTTTTACATGTAATGAAGTCTTGTGGTGCAGCTGTGGTCACGGACTACTAACACTTGTGCGCTTGGATCATCGAGATGGGCTTCTTCAGAAATCTAGCTATTTTTGCATCCGACCATTTATCTTCGTTCCTCAGTTGGCAAACCTGTCCTTTCTCAAATGGTGTCAGGGGTTCAACTGGACAATTTGCGGTTAGTTTTTCCACTTGAGGAACACTCAAGTTCATATCGTTTGCAATGGTCTGCAAACTCTCCCCATCCTTGTACCTTTTACTAAAAAGATATGATAATAACAAATAATAAACATAAATAAATCATCTTTTCAATTTCACGGCATCATATCCATGTACAACCTCATTCCCATGCCCTCCCTTCCCAAGCGAAGTGAAAGGGCCTGGGAACGAGGATGATCCATAGCTGGTCTGAAAAGCTAGACCTTCACGTTATTCTGAGTAGAAAACACTAGTGAACGTGAATCAATCCTTTTCTTGGTCTCCATGGAAACGTCTCACCCAAAAATCATGCCGGTCAACTCATGTCGCGTGGACACTAGTGAAAAACGTCTGTGCATGCGTGCAGATTGCGATGTTTTCTTAAGAAATGTGTGAGTTTTAGCTTGAAATTAAATGCTCGTGCTCTCGATGTATACATAAAATTTCTCTTATATACATACACTTTTTGTGTGACAAAGAAATTGCATTATGTGAATACTGACCCTAAGTTTCAAGAATGGAACTTGAGTTTTGATATTTTATGAAAACCATTGTTGAAGGCAAGCGTAAAAGCGAAATTTGCATAAGTTTACAAAAGCACGAAGACGTGACTACGAACATGCGCAGACGTTCTTCACTAGTGTCTGTTGCGTGACGATCTCAATTCGGAAAAAATCCTCAATATAAACGCACCGTAAGAAAACTGTATACATACCGACAAGCCTTTTCTTTCTTATCAGGACTGTTGAGGATGCAATCAGTTGATAACTTTAACCTTTTTGCTGTCAGAAGCCATTGCGCTTCCATGTTAGCGTAACTGAAATACGGCACTCCAACCCAATTTTTGCATGTGTCGTCGTTCAGTTTTCCACCAACGTTAAAATATCTTGTAGCATCGGCATACAACTGTGCAAGCGTCTTGGTTCCGTTTGTGCAACGTTCTTCACAGTAGTTGATAAGCCTATACTTGTTTGTATAGCAGCTATATAAGAACTTGATTCTGCCTAAACCGTCGGCAAGATTTATGGCAAGTTTTAAGGTTTTATTAGCATTTGCATCTCTGATACCTATAATAATATCAATTTTAATAACAATAATAATCATAATAATGATGATGATGATGATAATAATAATAATAATAATAACAATAGGATCTAGAATACGCATAAAGCTAACGTCCTTATACTTTCCAAACAAATTGGGTGGAGGGTGGAATTAAAATAATAGATAAATTAGTTATACCTATAATGAAGGCGTCCATGGCTGCGGCTGCTTTCGTCAGATTTGCACTTTGCTGACCAGCTGCCTTGGCCAGTTTTCGTACATTTTCAAGTTCTTTGAGAAAGGATGCACCTGTGAGTTGAGTTTTGATATACTGGAATCCCTGAAAAGGCAACAAGGCACGAATAGTGGCTATCAGGATTTCAATGCACCTACCAATAACATTGTAAGGCACGCAGCGGCCAATTTTTGATTTAAATGGATAAATATAAGTCTCGGGTCATTGAAATGGGCTCCCTTCTACAGGGTCAATTTTTGAATAATACCCCGGAACTGCTAACTAAAGGTTCTATTACACGACAAAGCGGTAAAACGACTGCGCATGCGCGAGTTTTCGCGGGCTTACGATTTACGCATGCCCGCTTCTTGATCACAGGAATCCCAAGGAATATTTTCAGAATTGTTATCTTTACGTCTTTCCAATTCGGCCCGCGCGAGCGGAGCACCATACTTTAGAAAAAATGGTAACCCATCGAGTTGATTTTTCATGGCTTAGTTACATACTTAGTCCGTCCGTCGTCCCGTCCGTCCGTGCCATCGCGATGCTGATTGGCTGATTGATTTTTGGCGCCAACTTGACGCACGCTGACACTTTGAAAACTGAAAATTTACAAGTTTCCTTGCAGTTTTAACTTGCAAAACTAAAAAATATTATTCTGGAAACCTCGTAAAAATTTAGCGATTTTCATGATCATCAATCTATGCCAATCTTGACGGGTTAAAGTGAAAAAAATCCGTACGTTTGAATTTTTCTTCGGGCCCGGTGTCAACTCAAAAACTGCTCAAAAGACGAAGGAAACAGAGCATATTTTCAAAGTTGGACGACTTTTTAGTTGGATTCGCAGCTTTAAAAAACTTCTCATAATCAATGAGTTATTGAGGATCGTGTATTCTTCGTTTCGTGAAGATGCCTTCAGTAAAGCTGCTTAAAAATCTAGCCAAAGTTGGAAATCAAGAATCGTCTGCATTGAGCGTAAAACAAGGACTATGCTTCTATTAAAAGACCTAGAAAGACAACAAGGAAAGCACTTCGAGGTAAAGACCCTGGCCAGATTAAATGATGTCAAAAAGTCTCTTGTACCTATATTTGATCTTTGATCTTTTTGTATTTGGGATTGATGACTTAAAAAACAAACTTTTATGCACGTTTAAACAAACAGTCAAGTACAAATGACATGTTCAACGACATTTTGTTTTACGGTGAACTTTTAATAATAAAATTAGCAAAAAAAAATATTTTGAACTTATTTCAACCCCACTAAATACAGCTCAAGTTCGGGTCTGGAATTAATGAAAAAAATGACAGGAAAATAAGAAGGAATTTTGCGGCATGCAAACTGGAGTTGTTTTACATTCAAAAGCATGAAGTTGCAGGGGCGTATCCAGAATATTTCAAAGGGGGGTCACACTTTCCACTTTCCACCAAAGGGGGGGTCACACTTCCAATTTCTCAATCTTTCTCCAGTCAGATTCTTTTATTTCTATCATCTTTTTGTTTTCAAAGGGGGGTCACGGGCACCTTGGGACCCCCCCTTGGATACGCCCCTGAGTTGCTCAGTGAGCCCTATGAGACCTTAAGCCGCGGCTACACGAGCGATTTTTTGCCTACACAGACGACGCGATTTTCTGAAATGATCGGCGCGCGGTGGTGGCTACACGAAGCAACAAAAGCTGACGATAAATGTTGGCGATGAAATCCAAAAATATAAATAATCAAATCGTGGTTTTGTCGGTCAAAATAATCTGGAAGAATTGAAGAATTGAAATTTGGTCGCGTCGCGAGTGCGAAGAAAAAGTCGCGGAGTGGCTACACGAGAGAGAAAGTCCGGGACGTTGTCGCTAAAAATTCAACTCTTTGAATTTCTCGCGACTTTTTTTGGCGATTATTTTAGCTGTCGCGTCGCTTGTTCAAGGGTGGCTACACGCGCGATTTTCACCTTTCGCCGATCATTTCAGAAAATCGCGTCGCCTGTGCAAGCAAAAAATCGCTCGTGTAGCCACGGCTTTAAATGTAGACTGAAAATGCTTAATTCCTTGTTTTCTTGTTATGTCAAGTAGCTGTTTTTACAATCACTTTAAATTGTATTATCAGTGTAATCTAGAAGGCTAGAGACAAGTATTCACCTAGTGTGTCATTCTATTCTACACTTTAAATAAAACAAAACAACAACCACAAAAAACAAGATGTCACAATATAGTGAAGACAGACAAATCAAGATATGTTGTTCTGTAATATTCAGGATGTTGAAAAGGTTTAATTAGTTGCATCAATTTAAAAAAAGGTTTTGGAGATTTTGCTTTCTATTTCTGAGAATTGTGAACAACTACAAAGTCAATTATGAAATCTGACAGTGAATCTGAATATTAAAATATACTGTAATAAAGGTCACTGAGCTTACAAGCCCATACAATAAACAAACCAAAACAAATGCTCTTTAAAATAATCTTCATTTCAACTTTTTCAAGCCCTTTACAATTGGGCAATTACCACAGGAAACCCAATCCATTTGAATCAAGAACATAAAAAAATATTAAAATTGAAATCGGAGCTCTGCTATTAGGAAGTAGTTGTTTTGAGTTGTTTTAGTGTATATAACCTGGAAGAAAGAATTCTTGTTTTGTGACAACTATTTATCTGTGTCATTCTATTCTACATAGTACAAAAACAAGGTGCCACAATACTGTCAGAAAAATCTAAATATGATGTTCTGCAATGTCTAATTGTTTGATTGAAGGATGTTAAAATGGTTCAGTATTTGTGTGAATCAAATCAGTTTGAGGGATTTTTGCATTCTATTTCTGAGAATTATGAAGGCCACTACTACAAAGTCAATTATAAAATCTGACTTAATCTGAATAAATATCTCTATGGTAACTGAGCTTGAAAGCCTTATAATTCTCAGGAGACTAAAGGGAAAGAAATAGAGCTTGATCTATAATATTTATTTCAACTTTTACAACAAAATGTAATCTTTGTTTGCTTATTACCACAGGAAGCCCAATTCATTTGAATCAAAAACGTCAAAATAAAACAAAGTATTTAAAATCATTATTATTATATTTAAATGGGAGCTCCGCTATTAGGTAGTACCTAATTTTTATATTATCTTTGAGCCAGGAGGGAGGGAGGGAACGTCTCTAAAGAAAACCCTGGGACAGTGATCTCTGTAGTTTGACGTCAAGGATGCGTGTGCAAAGCTCCAAGAGGGTCCTGAAGGGGTAAAATGGGACTGGGATTTGCCTGTTTTTTTTGACTGGGAAATGGGATTTGTTGTACTGGGACTGGGATTTGGGGATTTTTTGTCACTGGGAATGGGAAACAGAACACCACATGGGAATGGGATTTGATGCTGAAAAACTGCAAAACCGTACAAATATTTTAAAAAAATTGAAAAAATTACAAGTCGACGCACAAAAACGAAAAAGAAAAAAATCCCACACACTCAATTCGGTTTTAACCTGCATTTCAACATTCAACACATCATGTGTACATGCTTCAGTCATAAATTGCATTATCCTTATTACAATGACTGGGATTGGGATTTTAATGAAAAAGTAGGCTGGGAATGGGATTTGGACCCCCCCCCCCCCCTTCAGGACCCTCCTCCAAGATGTCGGCACATGAAGGAGAATGTAATTTACATGTTTTTTTGGCTGTTTTTACACCCAAAATGTTAAAGTCCCCATTACATATATTATGACATCTTTTTTTTATGTTTAAACTCAGTTCGTGTCAGAGAGTATAGTGAAGATCTTTTTATCGTATTTTTCATACCTCCATATTTTCTATAAAAGTTTCAAATTTCAAAACAAATATATATATATACTAGCCTAATTGACATTTAGTGAGTGCTGCCTAATATTGTTTTTCCTTATACAATAAACCGATTGCTGAAGGTGGTTCGCTTCAGAAATCGAAGCGCGAAATGAAATGCATGATTACTACAGAATATGCAAAAAATATTTCCAAAGAACTGGAATGTATTTTGTTTTCAAATACCTCATTTTACATGCGACTACCATTAGCTTTTACAAACTATTACATGACGCCGGATTGCTGTCATCTTGTCTTTCACGCCGTTGTATGCCCTTTGCCCCGCTCTATTTGAAACTAAATCTTGATAAACATTAGATCTGTCGTGAAGATGCGAAAAGCACGAGGCGATGCAAGGCAATTTAAAGGCACCAGATGAACTATTTAAGCTACTATTTACCGTAATTATTACTTCGAAAGATAGTATAAGAAATTGTAATAGAATGAATTGAATATAATAACAAATGGCAGTGTTTTCAAAGCATTACATGAAGTAATCAGTTGACACTCAACGATGAGAAGACGCATAAGGTTTTATAGTGAAGGCTTGCAAAGCATGGTGGTAAGAAGTAATTTTGCATTGTGGGATAGCAAGAACAAAGAAATCTATTGTTTTTTGCGACACTCGCTAAGCATTGTGGTCGTATCCAAATCTCGATTTTAGCTAGCTACTGAAATAGGATCGCTGCCTTGCTGCGCTCGCTCCTTTTGGATGCAGGACATAACTGACAATTTATCGACATGCAAAGAAGTTGTTGCTCTACGTTTTGGGAGTCTAATTAATGTGACAAAACTCTTTCAAATTCTTTAGACTATGGACTACTTTGACTTCGTACTTTTCGGACAAACTCATCTAAAACTGATTGCAGTTATTGATCCCCAATTTTTTGTGCTGTTTCATTACCTTAACCAATTCAAGGGAGCAGAATTCTAGCGACTCCTATTTTCTCAATGTTAAAATGGTATGTAGGTTTTTACCTTAGTATCAAGAAGGTTGATGTAGTCAGTGAGATTTTTTTGTACTTCCTTGGTGGCTTTTTTGGCTTTTCTTCCCTTGGCCAACATGTCTCTGGCTCTATTGAGATTGTCTTGGCATTGCCCAAATTTTGCTATTATAGCTGTAACATCCATATCTGTTGAAATATGTTCATGAAATCAAATATAAGTTAATCAAACGATCGAGGATTTTTGGAGGCCGTTTATACATATGACTATAGGGTGACTGTTTTCTTGCACTTATTTTTGATATTTATCAAAAAACGGTAAAATCGAACGTTTTTCGAATTTCAGAACGTTTTTGAATTCGACTTTATTTTGTAAGAAGTCAAGAGGAGCAAACTTGATGATCACTTGTCATTTGTTTCAAGTAATTTTAAACTGAAATTTAAGCCATTGATAGCCTTATTAATGAGTCACTTACATACAGATACACCGCTAGTAATGACTGTGACCCCATTAAGAACATGCGTAAATGTCCGTGCATCGAATCTTTTCTTTTGTCTTGATATAACCGTTTCTCTGATGTGAGCGTTCATGCCAACTTTGTTCACTCCCAGTATCTTTGCTGCTTTGGTATGGCGAGCGGTGGCGAGCTCTCTATACGCGACACTATCCGCAAAGTTATTGATTTTCTAAAGAAGGAAAGAAAGAAAATAGAAAGAAAGAAAGATACAGATATTTTTCGTAAACTAACAGAATGTAAATATCCAACACACAATGAACTCACATCCCAGTTTACAAGTTCTCTCTTCTTTTTGGTTGAAAAACATAACAACCGAATGTATGATGTCATATCTACGAAAGCCGAGGACGGCCTTCCGATTTCCGATTTCCGATTTCCGATTTCCGATTTCCGATTTTTGTTTTCCGATTATAGTCTAGTCGCATGATGGTACTTGAAATCAAATTTAATGGATAGAAAAATTGGATTTCTGTTCTCTGAAAGCTGAACTAATTCTGATTTCTGATTATCTGAAATCAGAAAATGGATTGGCCGCAAAACATCCCGATGATTTTAGTCACATGATGTAGTCAGTCCATGCATGTACTGGGCTGCAAAATGAGGGTCCTGAATCGAAGAAGAAGTAAAATGGCAATTGGGATAGGCAAATTTAGTGAATCCAACAATCCTTGCCAAAAGGTGTTGGCACGATAACATTTTGTAGAGTTTTTGGTGCATCTTACATCTATGTGTTTTGTTCTGTTTGATTTTTATTGATTGATTGATTGATTGATTGATTGATTGATTGATTGATTGGTTGATTGATTGATTGATTGATTGATTGATTGCATGATTTTACGTCTGTTTTCGATCAAGTGAATGAAAATTATATTGTCTCACTTCATTAGGAATACCTCAATATTCACAAAAAAGGTGATGAAAGACCAATGGGATCCCTGGCCAGATTATGAATGGACTTCATGTTAACATTCTCAGAATACAAAATGAACAATACCAACAACATGCATATTACCCTGGTTAGTTTTCTTTGTGTATAACGCCTCCACGCTAAGGTGCCCGCCGCTTGCAATCCAAGAAATGAAATACCGGCAACTCCTAACAGAGTACCCTTTATGCTATCAAAATAAGATTTGTACATGAAATCGAGTTGTTGAAATGTCAATCCACGATAGCTGTCATTTGCGGCTTTTAATTGAGCCTGAAAAGGAACAATATGAAATGAGAGCGATGACGATTATTTGTTCCATGACAGAGCCGAGATTTCCGTGCGGGTCGTGTCATGCGGTGTCGTGTCGTGTCATGCTGGTCGTGCAGTGCCGTGCCGTGCCGTGCCGTGCCGTGCCGTGTTGTGCCGTGTCGTGTCGTGTCGTGTCGTGTCGTGCCGAAAATGAATTGGGCACAATCTTGGATAGCATTTACAGTAAATATTCATAGTGTAATTTAAGTTCACTGAATATTCTATGAATATTCCAGTGAGAAGCTTCCTGTACTAGAATCTCTTTGAGCTAGGGAGATACAAAACCAAAACCAAAACAACACCAACAACAACAAATGTTGTAAGAGTCTAATTTCATCAAACATGTCAAAGACATACCTTAATTTCATTCCATTTAGTGTTAAATGCTTTGATAAGTTTAAGTTCATTCAAAAACCTGTCTTGAGCGTCAGTGATTCGTTTCATATCCTGCCATACTTCGCTTATTTTATAGTTCGTTTGCGTGATATCTTCAAGAAGATTTTTAGCTGAAGAGATAAAAGTAATAATTGAGCTTGAATGACCTCATCAAGAGAAACGATGCACTAGAGTAGATTTCGTATGACTGTGAAAACGGCACCGCACGGTCACGGCACGGTTACGGCAGGAATTTCGAATGTTTTTATAGAGATCACGGCACTGACACGGTTACGGCACGGCGCGGTCCGTTTCACACTCATACGAAATCTGCTCTAAAACTCCAGGGCGCCCCATTTCTCCATCAATGCTCCGTACTACGGATATTTAAAGCCACACTGAACTTCAAGGTTTAGAAAATTTAGGCTCAGATTTCAGCCGCCGGGGTTTCGTGCACCCGCGATACTCATCCCCGTGACGGCTGGGCGCGTGGAGTAAGCATTGTTTGGCTAGACCAATCAGCAATCTGCCCCTCGATTTTCAAGGGGCATAAATATAATTAAAATTCTATTGTAACCACCAAACGTTTTCTTCGTGATTTTGAATTATTTCAGTCTGAAGTACTTTTTCACATGGAGATATCAACAAAGGTGATAAGTCGGAGGCAGCGCGCCAGTTAGCCTGAGAAATAGCCGTCTTTTCGCTTGCTCCGGAGTTGCTCCGCAAAACACAAGCTTCCCATGCCCATTGGGCTACCTGTGCTAACGATCGCAACGGCCTTCCATATGCCGTGTTTTTTTAATTTTTCTCTTCTGAATAGGCGATATGCACCAACAGGTCACGTGACACTATCTCCCTAAATCAAATAGCACCGTCAGAATGAACTTCAGAAATGGAAAGAGCGTCTCAACATTAGTAAAATAGCAAAGTTTCAGCTAATAAGATGTAATACAGGACAAATTAATGACAGCAAATTCAAGATGAAATATTTTCTTAAGATTCTTTTGCAAGATCGTGCCATCCAACGGGTTGTCCCAAAGGAATCTTAAGAAAATATATCTCATCTTAAATTTGCTGTCACTTTATTTCATTCATCTTATAAACTGAAACTTTGCATTTGAACTAAGGTCAACTAATATCGAGGTGCTCTTTTTTTCATATATATATGCTGCTTGATTTCTGGGAGATAGCGTCACGTGACTGATCTGTTAGTGCATACCGCCTATTGAAGATATTTGCTGTTAAAATTTCAAAAATGGCAAATAGATAAAGTTTAATAGTTACTGAACACTTGTGACGTGGTTATTTTCCATTTTGAGTTCGTGATCGTTTTAGTGGGGTTCGGAGCGCTGAATTTTGACAAGCAGCGACGTCTGATATTAAATAGAGACAAAAATAATTGACCGGCCGGATGTGATGAATAACTAACAGCAAACATCATCGTAAAATGGAGCCATAGACGACTTTCAAAAATGGCGGCCTATAGTAAATGAGAACGAGGCCACAAAGGCCTTGTTACCAGAACTGATAATCGTGGCGACACTTCTATTGCTATCAGAGACGATGTATCCCTCCTCCTCTTCAAATACCTATTTTCTGTGCATTTTACAGAATAAACTTAGACTCATTATATGCCATGATAATTTTGGAGGCCTTTCTGGCCTCGTTCTCGTGAACAATGAGCCCGCCATTTTTGAAATGTCGTCTATTCTGCTCCGTTTCTTCAATTTTCTAACAACAACAAAACCTTTACTAGACTTTTCCAATCAATTGTAAACAGAATTCGCGAATAAAATACTCATAATATAACGAAATATTCACGATCGTTGGAGTCACTGAAATACGAGTTTTCGCGGCCTAATTTACTCAAACCTTTCTTATCCAATCAGAATCACCACCTGGATCTGGGTAGCGTCATCAGTACGGAATTTTTGACATTTACGTTTTGTATTTAAACTTAAGTCTTTTCAACACTTCGTTAGATTAAACTTAAGACCGAATCACGTAGATAAACTATGGAAAAGCTTGTACATCTGTACTACAATTCCAACAGTGTTCAAGTTTTTGGGTACCAGAGGCCCGAGAGGGATTGGGGAGAAGAAAGAGAGGAGGAGGGGGCCCCCTCCCCCTCTCTTTCTCCTCCCCAATCCCTCTCGGGCCTCTGGTACCCAGGGTAGTTTTTGGTCAGAACCTAAACATGAAGTACTCCACGTGATGGCTACAGACCAATCGGTGAATTGGAGTTTGATCTACGTACCGGTAAGAGCTCCAAAATCGAATCTCCTAAACGCTGGAACCAGATAATCCTGAATTGCTTTTATCTCTTTTTCTGTATCGCATATCTCCTTGTAGCCTGATTTGCAACAGCCAGCAAGCTTGAACCATGCCTCAAATCCAATAGTTGCAACTGAAGAGCCAACTGATATACCCAAAGCCACTCCCGCAGCCCTTGCCAATATCGTGCCCCATCCTCCTATAGAAATAGAAAAAAGTAACTGTTTGAGCTCTGTCAACAATGCCATGAACAAAACTGCGTGAGATAACTTCTTTTTTCGATTTACCCTGCTAGCAGAGATTTTCACGTAAAGATCGAAAGAAACCTCTTG